>CM042549.1:4467500-4582500 GCA_023630585.1 Cranoglanis bouderius
CGGCTCAGTGGGATGCTCCACTCACACTTTGGGGGGGGGGGGGGGAATATATGAGCAACATGACTGCAGGTGGCAGATCTTTGAGTTTAATAAGGCAGCTGCTAGAATGTAAGCGATAAGTTGTTTTGCACATGTTCTACAACACTCTTTAATAAATAAAATATTTTAAATGTTGACAAACTGCTGTGGTATGAAAGAGCATGCTGTTTTTGGAAAATAGTCAACGTTGGGGTAACAGTAACTCCGTTTCACGCCACCACGTCCTCATGTTTTTCCTAAATTTCCTAAAAAAGACAATTTTGCAGGGCGCTGGAGAGGTGTGCTTCCAAAATAAATTAAAAACTAATTCAATTCAGTTTTATTTGTATAGCGCTTTTAACATTAGACATCGTCACAGAGCAGCTTTACAGAGATACATAAATTTTGGATCTAAATTTTAAATCGCCAAATTTATCCCCAATGAGCAAGCCAGTGGTGGCGGTGGCAAGGAAAAACTCCCTGAGACGACATGAGGAGGAAACCTTGAGAGGAACCAGACTCAAAAGGGAACCCATCCTCATCAGGGTGACACTGGATAGTGTAATTATAAGTAAATCCCTTCTATAACTGTATGATACATGATATAAAGTGCAACTGTGTAGTCAGGAGATTCAACACGGTCTCAACATGAAGTCTATTTTGCTGAAATCATGAACAGTCCACCGATGGAGACCCGAGCACAAAGTCTGTTTGTGAATTGTTTGTGGAGGCTGTCCATATGGGCCCATCCTCAGCAACAGCGCGCGACCCCCAGTGAAGAGAACCCCAGAAGCAGGGGCAATGCTAGACAAATTTCAGCGTAATATTAAATACACAATCACAAATTCAGTACATTACACTCTTCTACAGTACATGCTGGTTCGGTTCACAGATTTGGGGATGCATGAAATGTGCATGCGTGCTGAAGACACTCACAGCTCAGAGGTCTGGATGTGCCGGGCCGTGCCCTCGATTGTGCTGCAGTAGTCCGCAGCAAACTTGGTGACGATCTGCAGCAGGGTGGCGCTGTGGTCTTCCACGGGCTGCCCGTAGCTGCTCAGCCGCGCCTGGAACTGCGCACTCAGCGTCGTCACGCGTGCCTTCAGCTCGGGCAGGCAGTCGCGGATGTGGTGCATGAGCAGACGGCTCAGCGTTCGTGCCAGGTAGCGTGAGCCACAGCGTGACGCTAAAGACGGATAGTGGCGCTGCAGGAACGCCTGCTCGTCACGCCACGCATCTGCTACGCTTTTCCGAGTGTTCAAGTCATGCTGGCTCCTGAGAAGGAATAGAAGAACACGCTTTCTTTTGTTGCTTCTAATACCTTTTGTTAATTCTTTTAGTAAGGTGTCCATTGAAAAGACTACATTAATGAACCTGAACTAGGGCTGGGCGATATATCGATATAGTGGTACATGATTACACAATACACTTTTCTGAGATATCAGATACATAAGTACAAATTAAATGGTACCGAATGGATGTCACTGATTTGACGTAATTAAAAGAAAAATTCCTTGTCTTTAAAGAAACGTACCATCAATGCCAGTTTAACTTTTATTTTTAACGTGTATCGTAGAAATGTGTATCGTAGAAAAGTATCGTGATATGATATTTTTGTCATATCACCCAGCCCTAACCTGAACCTTAAAAAAAGAAATTAATAAAAGATTAGTCTGTGTGTCAAGGTGTAATCTATGGTAAGCAAAGATTAGTTTATTACAATTTTTTCCCCAGATTGCCAAAAAAGATTAAAAATATATATATATATCTGTACATAGACATACAAAAAATATTTTAAATAATGTTGAAATACTGCCCACTTGTGGAAAAGGAAAGCTACTAAACGTTTAAAAAAAAATATATGACAGGAATTAAAATTAAAATCCCATTTTGGCTTTGTGTCTGCTCTTGGAAGGTGTCTCTCCCAGGTTGTAATGTAAACACAATTTCGGTCCAAAGTAGACTGGAAAATTCCTCTGCATTGGCAGATTAGCAATTTCTCACCCATTGGGCAAAAAGAGGAAAACTTAGCTTATGCCAAAAGAAATAATTAATAAGCTAATATTACTGTATACTACTAAGCTAGACTAAGAATGCATTGGAACTTGCACACAGGTGGTAAATGTCCATACACTCCCCTCTCCAATACCGTACAAGAAATGAATTTTGATTTTTGTCTCTGTTGACAATAACCATATTCTAAGTATGACTGGTCATATTTTGGTTGTGGCTTTTTCGTTTAAATGAAACCAGATTTCATAACAAATGCAGAAACCACAGTGCACGTATTCATGTACAAGTCATGTAAGTCATGTATAAGTAATAAAAACTGTGTATACAGTACATAATATCAAATCTGATTGTTCTTAAGGTGCTGATTGATTTTCTATAAGAGTAGCTCTGATAATAGTTTCAGCTGCAAGGCAAATGACAGGTTTATAAAAGCCTCTTTTATCCCTTTTAGCTGTTGGTAATGCTGGAACAGCCGATTATGGTAATGTTTCATAGTGCATATATTTAGATATTTTATCTCTGGACCGTTATTGGACTCTGACCTGTTGACCACTCCGATGATGCCGAGCCTGACAGGAATGATGCGGCCAAGCAGAACCTCCAGTGCGTCCGTCCCAGCATCCATCAGATCGAGCTTACTCACGACCAGCAGAGTCCTCCGACCTGGCAAAATACACACACACACACACACACACACACACACACACGCACACACACGCACACACACAAAGTCAGATACTTGTATCTATAAAGACAGTGTGGAACAGGGCTAGACGATATGATGATAAAATATTGACACTGTGATGAATTATGCCATAATACACCTTTCTGAAATATCATGGATATTGTGATTTATTTATTTATTTAAAATAAACAATTACAAGCTTACTGGAAGCAACTGATCTGATGTTGAAATTTTGTACTTAATCTTGGCTCCCAAGTGTCTGTCCCAGAAAAGTCTGTCACCTCATGTATGCGGAAGATGGCGGATAGTGCTCTTTGTGTTACGCTTCCCTGTGAAGAGCAGTTTTTTTCTTTCTATTACATACTGTATAAAAGGATATTTCTGTAGACATTATATAAATCATCAAAGAGGATTTGAGCTAAACTATATATCGTGATACGCATTGTGCCTTTGTGAATCATGGTATGATACTTTTGTCCTATCATCCACCCCTAGCGGTATAATTTTTAAAAAAAAAAACAAAAAACAAACAAAAAAAAAACCCTAAACCTATACCCTATAAACAACCCAACACAGACAGAAGAACAGAATAGCAGAGACAGGAGGAGACATGGAGACATGAGAGCTCTCTCTCACCATCAGGGTCGACCTCCCGGGCCAGTTTTAGTGCGTCTGAAGTGGCCAGGTCTGAGTTAGCCGGAGACACACACAGAATCAGAGAGTTAGGGTTGGAGATGAAGGACAGGATCATCTCCTGAACCTGAGTCTCAATATCTTCTGGCTGGTCACCTACTGGCACCTGAGGAAAGAAAAAAAAAAATGCTGAAATCAAGCCAAATAGGTGTTAATGATAAAAAGAACGATGTGCAATAAGAAAATACATTTTTGTCTGTGGTTACCTTGGTGATTCCAGGCAAGTCGACCAAGGAGAGGTTTAGAACGTTAGGGGAGTAAATCTTCAGATGGATGGGTTCTGCGCTGATACCCTACACATGCACATATATGATATTCAGAACATTAATAAGTCTTGATAAAAAAAAAAAGTCACAAGAGAAAAAGTCACAAGAGGCCTTAAAAATGATGTGAGACAATTCCAGCATTATGGATTTGACACTCAAATGTCACATGACCTTCACAAGATTAGCGTCGGTGAGACAGTGTACACATCTGTTAGCATAGTTTTTCATAGTTTTTAGCGAGACTGCAGAGAAATATTCAAAAGTAAGATATTCATTTACAAGTATTACAATTTTGTGGATCCGTATCCAGAAAAGAGAGGGAAAAAAATGTTTGAAATTATATACAGTCCCCTCTGAAAGTATTGGAACGGCAAGGCCCTTTTTTTTTTTTTTTTGCTATACATTGAAGACATTTGGGTTTGAGATCAAAAGATGAATACGAGACAACAGAGCAGAATTTCAGCTTCCATTTCCTCATATTTACATCTAGACGTGTTAAACAACATAGAACATGGCACCTTTTGTTTGAACCCACCCATTTGTTCAAGTGATCAAAAATATTGGAACACATGACTGATAGGTGTTTCTTGCTGCCCAGGTGTGCCCTGTTAAATTGATTGTTTAAAGAATTAATAGCTCTGAATGTCTACTCTCGGTTTGAGCCCTAGGCTTCATCTGTGATGACTGCATTTGTTGTTAAAAAGGATAAACCAACATGAAGACCGGGGAGCTGTCTATGGGAGAAAACCAAGCCATTTTGAAGCTGAGAAAAGGAGGAAAATCTATCAGAGCCATTGCACAAGCATTGGGCATAGCCAATACAACAATTTGGAATGTCCTGAAAAAGAAAGACTGGCCTCTCTGAGACAGTGTACACATCTATTATCATAGTTCTTAGGGGGAATGCAGAGAAATATTCAAATGTAAGATATTCATTTACAAATATTACAATTGTGATTCAGAAAGGAGAGGAAAAATGTTTGAAATTATATATATATATATATATATATATATATATATATATATATATATATATATATATATATATATATTTTTTTTTTTTTAATCACTGCCAGTTTTTTTTTTTTATTTGTGGAATACTATAATACTACAATAATGGATAACTCAACAATACAAAATAAAAGACACTTAAACACACAAAATGTATCCCTAAAACAAACATTTCATGTTGGTGTAACACTAAAAAAAAAAAAAAAAAAAAAGAAAGAAAAAGAAAAGAAAACACTTCAAACACTGCAATGTGGCTGGAAAGGTTAAACATACTGTTTTTTATTGTGATGTTTAAGTGATGGAATTTCACACAAAAAAATTCATTCTGAAGGCAAATATTGACTTAAGCAGGTGGATGAAAAGTCACTGTTCCTGTGCCCATAAGTTTACAGATTTACATGTACCTCAGTACCTTGTTGTTAGTGGTGCGTTCGGTCTCCTCCTGAATTTCATTCCGAATTTCAGTGAAATCCATAAAAACCTGTCGACAACATGAACAATCAGATCAGCGTCATCGTTCATGCACATTTCTATGGAAAATTCTAAAAATAAAAGGCATTAAATACCTGGTGTTTGCAGTGAAGGAAGGTTCCCCATTCCTCAGCTTTGATTCCTGTAATGAGAATTAAAATAAGGATGAGTTAATAAGCATTTAGCGTGCCTATGAGGGAACACTGTGGGGATAATGGTGGCTTTTTCACAAATTGGGTGAATTTTTCTTCTAATGAGATGAACAAGTAAACTGTTCAGTCAAGACTTCAGTTCTAATTTCATTCACTTGTCTTTACGCAACAATGAGTCTTTTATAATTAGCGTAAATTGGAATGATGTAATGGAGATGTAACCCATATAATACAGCCATTCTGAACTGAAATAATGAATGAATGAAATCATAGAAAAGTGGATGTAAGTGGTTTAAAAAAAAAAAGAAAAGTGGTTTGTTTCTATCTCGTGGATGGGACACGGGACAGAAAATGGCTCTGATTAATGACAGAAGCAAACATAATGAGTACATGACGTGAAACTGAGGGACACACAGGAATAGTTCATGCAGATTAAAGAGTTATTTACACACAGAGACCTGGAAAGCTGCACTGAGAGTTTGCTTTTGTCCCATTTTCTGTGAAATAGTGAGAAGACAGAAAGGACAATCCAGACATTTGTTAATAGAAGGTACAGAAATATCTACAATTCTACAACGTGTACTTTCACACATTACAGAGAGAGAAGGAGACGTGATTGGAAAAAAAATAAACAGGTACTAACGAAATATTTATTTGATTTAAATTAGTGCAGGAACATGGTGTTAAGCAGTTTACTGTAAAAATGACATTTGACTTTTAATTTACTCCCCAAAACAAGCTAGTTCCTGTTAGTACCGATGTTATAGGAGCTACAGACACGCGTTCCCTCACCAGCCTCTCTCTTTTGTCTCTCCTGAACATAATAATACATCAAATTCAGCTTGTCATGTTAGTGAGAAACCGAAACGTCCTCTGTCCTGAAGGCTTTCCCATGGCAGAAAACTTACAGCGATATCTCTGACACTGGAGACTCCTTCCATAAAGGCCAAATAAACGTTTCCTCACAGAAGACTGCACCATATCAATGATTTTTATTTGTTAAATAACATCTTTTTAGTTCATTCATTATTAAACTTAGATTATATACAGTAGAGTGTCCGCCGTACAAGCTGTTACTATAAAAACGATAAAGTATTAGAACGAGAGCACTGATACCTGTGAAACCTGTGATTTGCCTTCTGACCAATCAGATACAAGAATTCAACAGCACTGTGGTCTGAAGCCTTAAACAAAAAACGTATTAAACGTATGCTTTTGTACTATATAAAATATGGAAATTCTGTGGCTTTCTTAAGCAAAGAAGTATTACTATATCACAATTTTATCAGGAACATTAGTGTTTCTGACTTTTTTTTATTAATTTTTTATTAATTTTAATTTACTTATCCATGGTAGCCCTTATTTATTCTTGTCAATGATATTTAGCTTGATTTTTCACAGCACTTTCAAGGTATTTGGGGCGTTATAATGTTGTATTCATTAAATAACAGAGCTGCTGGCAAAAGTAACACTAGTCACAGCCCTCAACAACAGACTTCTTTTCATCTTTTTACCCTTTTTTCCCCAAGAGTCCTCACATTGGGAATCACATGTTTCAACAGATGGTTTTCAAAGTAGGTGCTTGAAGCAGATCCAGGGGGTCCAGGATATTTTTATTGTTTGTTTTTTGTTTTGTTTTTTTCACAAAAGATCTGCAGGAGTTATTAGTATTTTATACACTGATGTTGCTATGGATTACACAGATATACAGAACAGAGCAGCATGTAGTTACCGTTCTCCTGTTTCCGGCGTTCTTCCAAGGGCGGGACGTTCACCAGCTGCAACACCAGAGGGCGCCGTGTGACTATTCCTGAACCACGGGGTAAAAAATCTCGTCCAACCAGACTTTCCAGCACAGAACTCTTCCCACTGCTCTGTAGAGTCAATCAGTACACAACATGGAAAATTTGTACAACACAAATTATAATCTGAATCTGAACGTGTTTCCTCTCATGTCCCTGTGGCATGATTTGTACTGCATGTTACACCAATCAGCCATAACATTAATACCACCTGCCTAATATCGTGTAGGTCCCCCTTGTGCCGTCAAAACAGCTCTGACCCCATCCAGGCATGGACTCCACAAGACCTCTGAAGGTGTGCTGTGGTATCTGGCACCAAGAAGTTATCAGCAGATCCTTTAAGTCCCGTAAGATGTGAGATGAGGCCTCCATGGATCGGACTTGTTTGTCCAGCACGTCCCACATCCCTCAGCTAAGCGACGCACACGAACCCGACTGTGCCGACGTGCCCATTGTAGGTGCTTTCGACGGTGGACAGGGGTCAGCATGGGCACTCTGACCGGTCTGCAGCTACAAAGCCCCATACGCAACAAGCTGTGATGCACTGTGTGTTCTGACACCTTACTATCATAGCCAGCATTAACTTTTTCAACAATTTGTGCTCTTCTGTAGGATCGGACCAGACGCTCTAGCCTTCGCTCCCTACATGCATCAATGAGCCTTGGGTGCCCATGAACCTGTCTCTGGTTCACCGGTTGGCCTTCCTTGGACCACTTTTGGTAGATAACCACTGCATACCGGGAACACCCCACAAGACCTGCTGTTTTGGAGATGCTCTGACCCAGTCGCCTAGCCATCACAATCTGGCCCTTGTCAAAGTGGCACAGATCCTTACGCTTGCCCATTTTTCCTGCTGTCAACACATCAACTTCGAGAACTGACTGTTCACTTGCTGCCTAATATATCCCACCCCTTGACAGGTGCCACTGTAACAAGATAATCGAAGTTATTCACTTCACCTGTCAGTGGTTTTAATGTTATGGCTGTATATAGCTGCTGATGTCATTCTGTACAGAGAGACATGAAGCCACTGGTCCGCCATGTTGAACTGACCTGTGAGCCAACTACGACGATCTGAGGTAGCTGAATGACCTCAGCTCCGACGGTGAGGAAGACCTCCTGGAGGCGGTTAATGATGGGGATTAAAGTCTCCATCTCTGTGAGAGTGTGAGAGAGAGAGAGAGAGAGAGAGAGAGAGAGAGAGAGAGAGAGAGAGAATGCAATACCACAAAATGTCTGTTTAATCAGTGGTCTATGTTGTTTATTGTGTTTGTTCTGTATTGGATTTCTTTTAATGGTGTTTTCTTGTTTTTTTTTTAATTATTCTCTGTGTGGACGATGACAAATTTATAAAAGAAAAACACTTCCTCCAGTGATACTAAAAATAATCTCTGATATAATTCTTTACCTGTGTGTCGGTGTAGGCGTGAAAGTGAAACAGTATTTTATAGTTGTCCTACAGGTTCATCATCATACCACGATTAATTCACTGCATAGGCTTCTCATAAAAGGCTGCTCTCAAATGAAACGATAATGAAAATAAAATATATAGTCTCAGATATGTTTTCGTAGCTAGCGTTTTAAAGATACAATCCATAAATGCGAATTCAAATGGTGTGAACACAAAGAACGTTTAAAAAGTCTCTTTCTGTTCATTTAAAAAGATCGACAATTGTTTTTTTATTCCTGCGTCCGCTACAATAATTTCGATCACAAATTCATGACTTTAAATTCGAGCAAAATAGTTGTGGTCATAACGTAGTGATTAGCATGAAGCCCTGATATGTGTCTGTGAGTAAATAACAACGTAAACCGTACACGATAAGAACAATACTATTACAACCTTTACTTTATGTGTGTATAAAGAAAACTGGAGAAATGTATAAGAGCAAGAGGAATCCAGTGTGAGACCGGTGAGCAGGCGCAGAAGCAAGACAGACATTAAATTAAGGAGTAAAAAGTACGTAAAATAAATAATTACATGCTTTGTGCATAAAACAAAGCAACAGTGAGAGAGGTAAGCAATCATAGTTGGAGCGCTGTAAAACGACCTCGGTTTTGGTTGGATGAATGAATCAATGAATCAAGCAAACAATGAATGACTCAATGAATTAATCACTGAATGACTGAATCAACTAATGAATCAATAAATGAATCAGTGAATGAATGGGAAAGAGAGGACAAAAGGAACTGAGACCAAATTGAACATGACTTTAAAGTGACTTTAGTAAATTACTGAATCACGTGTTTCCCAGCTCTAATAACTGTACGACTGAACCGTAAGCAAGATTCTACCAGTTGACTTCTATTAATTCCCCCCACTGTTTATGAAAATTAAGATCATAATTTTTTTTTTTATCTGTCGTTCTTATTATTACTGAGGTCATTTGTTTTGGAGAGTTTTTTTTGTTGGTTTGTTTTTTTTTAGAGAGGTGGGGCATTTGCGTCACATGCTACAACAACAACAACAACAACAACAAAAAACTTCCGCGTAAGAAGCACCTGTGTATCCTCACTCTAGAATCCTCCTCCGTCCTCGTTCCTTGATCTCTTAAAGATGGCGGACTCCAATCAGTTCCCCGGTCTTGGAGGAATCAAGGAGACATAAATGACAGTTTTGGGAAGCGCCCTATGAATCATAAGATGGATAAATGAATCAGTCAATCAATCCAAGATCAACCTATCTCATAATAAATACATCTTGAATGGTTAAAACATACCTGCCTGAATAAATTAAAGACTTGGTGTGGAGTGTCAAAGGTCAGAGGTCACAAAGGCAACCTTTGTAGCCCCCTATTTATGTATTTATTTATTTAATGTAATAGTTTACCTTTCGCCCTGCCTCACTACATATGATGTAAATAAAATAGCTTTCTGAAGGATTTCTGCAGCAGAACCATACTCATGCTTGTCATTACCATCTAACATTTTAAATTCCACATGTTTACAGATGTGCTGTCAGATGCTGCAGGTAGTACAAGACACTATATAGCTATAAAATCACAAGCCATAACCTTTAGCCAAGAGTAAACTAGTTGCCCTGTAATGTAAGTTATCCAAGACGGCTATGGTGTAAAACAAATACTGATAATTAGCCTGCTAGCTAACAGAGAGCGTTGGGGAAATAACTGCTACGCCGAATCCCAAATAGCTGTAACCTGGAAATAAAGCGCACTAGATATGGCGTTAAAGCCTTCTTACTAAGTGCACCTATGTAGTGAGTCTACAGCCGTTCGGTATACAGCAAGACAAAACGCTGGCTAGCGAGCTAATTGATTAGCGAGCAGGATAATAGCTAGTTAGCTAACTTACCTAAATTCAAAATGATGTTTTTCTTAATATCAGTGTAATCTTCACAGCTTTACTCGCGTCATTATAACGAAATAATTCAGTTTATTTAACAAAAAAAAAACCATTCACTTCCTCAGCGTCCTTCCCGGAGCAACTGTCAAAGAACATTGGGGGCGTGTTCCAGGCGTCGTCGAAGCCTCTGATTGGTCAATGCACCTTTGACGTTTTGTTTTGTTGTTAGTTGATTGGATGGTTTTGTTGTCAGTCACAGAGTGGTCACATCTACCACACCTATCCCTACCAGCATCAGCACCCTTTTCATTTAATAATCATTCTCAAATAATACACAGTACTGTGCAAAAGTTTTAGGCAGGTGTGAAATAATGCTGTAAAGTAAGAATGCTTTCAAGAATAGACACGTTTATAGTTTATATTTATCAATTAACAAAATGCAAAGAGAGTGCACAGATGAAAAATCTACATCAAATCAATATTTGGTGTGACCACCCTTTGCCTTCAATTCAGCATCAATCAGCAACATACTTCTGGGTACACTTGCACACGGTTTGTGAAGGAACTCGACAGGTAGGTTGGCCCGAACATCTTGGATAACTAACCACAGTTCTTCTGTGGATTTAGGCAGCCTCAGTTGCTTCTCTCTCTTCATGTAATCCCAGACAGACCCGATGATGTTGAGATCAGGGCTCTGTGGGGGCCATACCATCACTTCCAGGACTCCTTGCTCTTCTTTACCCTGAAGATGGTTCTTAATGACTTTCGCTGTATGCTTGGGGTCATTGTCATGCTGCAGAATAAATTTGGGGCCAATCAGATGCCTCCCTGATGGTATTGCATGATGGATAAGTATCTGCCTGTACTTCTCAGCATTGAGGAAACCATTAATTTTGACCAAATCCCCAACTCCATTTGCAGAAATGCAGCCCCAAACTTGCAAGGAACCTCCACCATGCTTCACTGTTGCCTGCAGACACTCATTCATGTACCGTTCTCCAGTCTTTCGGCAAACAAACTGCCTAGTAGAGACCTTGCTGATGCAGTATAACAACCTTCTGTCTTATTGCTGTGCTCAGTCTTGCCATGGTGTATGACTTTTGACAGTAAACTTCTAGTCTTCAAGTCTTCAGCAACCTCACCTTGTTAGCTGAGTTTGGCTGTTCCTCACCCAGTTTTATTCCTCCTACACAGCTGTTTCTGTTTAAGTTAATGATCATGTTTCAACCTACATATTGAATTGATGATCATTAGCACCTGTTTGGTATAATTGTTGAATCATGCCCCTGACTATATGCCTATAAAATCCCTGACTTTGTGCAAGTGTACCTAGAAGAACTGACACTGTTTTGAAGGCAAAAGGTGGTCACACCAAAAATTGATTTGATGTAGATTTTTCTTCAGTTCACTCACTTTGCATTTTGTTCATTCATAAATATAAACTATTAACATGTCTATTTTCTTACTTTACAGCATTTTTTTCACACCTGCCTAAAACTTTTGCACGGTACTGTATATACATACAATACTGCTATTTTATATGTACTATTTTTTTTATTAAGATAGTAAGAAATATACAATCATGAACTACAATCAAAGGTAGAAAAAATACTAAGCACACTAATTTCACAGTATAAGAATATAATAATCAAATAATAGGGAAAATTACATAATCTCTTACCATTATATTCTTGAGCAGTTTCAAGATTGATCAATTATCACAAAACATTAGCAAAATTGTATTGGAGTAATTTTATTTTAAAAAGTCGATATAATTTTCTCATTGACATCATGTTAATTATTTTTAAAATGTGTCCCTGTTTTCCCACAAAATGTACAAATACATCTTTATCTGTATCATCTATTTTGTCGACAATCACAAACATGTAAAGTAGAAGCATAAGAGCAAGCCAAGTAACAAGGGTGCGGTTGTAAAATCATAGAAAAAAGAATCACTCAGTCCTGGGTGTGCCCTGGCTCATAAAGCTGGGGCTCAAGACTGTGCTTGTCTTCTTTAGGTATTTCTCAGTGTCATTAATGAGTGCTGAGATTTCCACACAACTGTTGGTTTTCCAGTATGTGAATCTAAATTTTATAAACCATCTTCTTTGTTCTGTAGGAAAACAGATCACTGTATTCAAATTTAATTAAAATCCTCACACACTGATTAGGCCTTAGATTAGATAGGTGTATAGAATAGATATGATGAAAAAAGAGGGGATCAATAATATTGCTTTTTTTTTAAATCAAGATTTTAAATACTGTCTAATTATATAGCCTTGATTGATTGATTGTAAAGGTTTAAAATCATCCTTTTTACTTTTATACGTGAAAGCGTCTCCTCATGTTTGACACAAATAAGATTCTCTTCCTCCTCGTTTTATCCTCCTGCTTCTTCTTTTAGTACTACTACTACTACTATTACCACTAATAATAATAATAATAATAATAATAATAATAATACATTACATAAAATCTTATCTTAAATATATAGCTTTATGTTATAGATAGATAGATAGATAGATAGATAGATAGATAGATAGATAGATAGATAGATAATACATTTGAGTGAATATTTTTCATTCACCATTCACTGGTGAGTGTCAGAGATAACGCTATAAGTTCTCCACTATGGAAAAGTGTTCACAGTGTTTCTCAGTAACATGACAAGCTGAAATTTGTATATTATTAACCTCAGGAGAGAGAAAAGATAGAGGCTAGTGAGGGAACGACTGTTTATAGCTGCTATAACAGGTACTAACTAACTAACTAATTAGCTTGTGAGGTAATTATTTCCAGAGGTAATTATAAGTCAAACGTCATTTTGTAAAAAGTTGTTTGACATCCATATTGTTCATGTAGAATATTAAGAAAGTACTTAACAGCATGTCGCTGTATTAATTTGGAATCACACTTTTTAGTAAGTCCTGTTTTTATCACAGAAAAAAAGTGATACTGAGCAAAATAAAGTGAATAAGGACTAGTGCTAGTGCGCACTCGCATACTAATAAGTATGCCACTAGAATCCCGCATTCAAAACACGTACTTGAATTCGACGCACTCGCATACTAACAAGTACGTGAAGGACACATCCGGGGATTTTATATTCAGTTGTATAATCGTGCGTGTGAAACGAACAAAACAAGTTGAAAAAAGGCGTTGAGTGTGCGTTGTGGTTTAATTTAAGACACATGAGCGGTTTCGGAAAAACTAAGAAAAGTGTTATACGAGAAATATTGTCATTCGGGAGATTAAAAATTGTAAATAAAAACGTTTTAAAATAAATAATAAAATGGAGGGGTGGCACTTCCGGTTTGTGAAACAGGTCAGCGGTGCGTCAATCCCTTGTGACTCCGCAGCCATGTTCGGCTAGAGGAAGGCGTCCAGGCTCCTCAGCAGATGTGTTGCTCCATAACTGATAACGCTGGATATAAATTTGTTGCTCGGACACATTCAGGGAGTGAATTTCTTTCGGACACACTTAAACGCTGTGTTTGCGTTTAGAAAGTGAAGAGGCGGAACGAGGTAGGATTTAATCTTCCCTGTTTGTCTTCCCTTTAAAAAAAAAAAGCAGCACAAAAATACAAAGGAGAGGAGAGGAGAGGGTGCATCTGATTTATACTTAACATTAATCTGAAAATGATAAAGTCTGTGACTATAAGATGATATATATTACCTTAACAAATAATTGTCCTTTTTAAAGATTCTTCTCGATTGATATCGTTGGATAAACTGTGACTTAATATTGTTTGTTCCTGACATAATGTAATCAGGGACAAAAAAAAAAAAATCCTAATATGTCTTTCAGGTTCGCGTTTAATATATATATATATATATATATATATATATATATATATATATATATATATAAAACAGAAAGCATTTCGCATTCGTCACGGTGGATATTTTTCATGTAGTGACGTCACTCGATTTGGAAACGCTACATATTGGTATTTCTGTCAGCCTTAGCAACAGTGTTTGTGCCTAACGACAATGTTTTGGCATCTGAAGCTCCAATAATGTTAGAGTGCTCTGTCAAAATAGCAACCATGTCAATGTTAAAGTGTCCCACATTGAATAGTGAGCTACCCTATATACAAGTTAGCTGGCTTTTAGTAATGATAACAGTAGCATTCCCTTGAATATTACTATGAGCATGAGCAGAAATCCAAATATCTGTACAAAGAAAGTGGTCGTACGAAGTGTCTGTGTCTGATCCTCAGATCTGGTCTGGACGTCATGGCCTCTCGCAAGAAGGTGCTGCTTAAGGTGATCATCCTTGGTGATTCTGGGTAAGTCTCTCTTTCTCACTCTCTTTCTCTCCCTCTCATTCCACACCACTTCCACTTTCATGAGGAAACAGGCTCTTTGACGTCACGCACACACACACAAAAAAAGCAGGCATAGATCTCATTTTTTAGGCTTAGAAAGAGGATGAACTTAGCTAAGGACAACCTAGAGCTTTTCAACCTATTTATATAGTTTGTTAAAGGAATAGTCCAGTGTTTTTCAACCTGATCTCTAGCTACGGTGTATGTAGCATATGAGCAATTACCATAGATCATTTCATAACGTTGTACTGTACTGAAAAAAACAAAAACAGTTTGCTTGAAATACAGTAATAGAACTTAAAGGGCAGCTGTTGAATTTTGTCAGTAAATGTTCAGCTGTTAGGTCTATACTTAATAAACGGTGTTATGGAATTTTACCCAACTTTCCAACACTGGTTATTGCACCTTGGGTTAATTACACCTTCCTGAAAATTCGTGAACTGTGTTGCATGATAACGCATCTTGTTATCATGTCTTTATTATTTAACCTTTTGATCTTTTGTTTAAAAAACAATTCACAAAAATACTCGGCTCTCGTGGATATCAAACAATTGCAAACAAAACGCAGGTTTATCCAAAAAAAAAAAATCTTTGTTAAATATAGGTGTGCAACAATTATTGGCACCCTTTTAGTCAATACTTTGCGCTACCTCCCTTTGCCAAGATAACAGCTCTGAGTCTTCTCCTATAATGCCTGATGAGGTTGGAGAATACATGGCAAGGGATCTGAGACCATTCCTCCATACAGAATCTCTCCAGGTCCTTAAAATTTCGAGGTCCATGCTGGTGGACTCTCCTCTTCAGGTCACCCCACAGGTTTTCTATGGGTTTCAAGTCAGGGGACTGGGATGGTCATGGCAGGACCTTGATTTTGTGGTCAGTAAACCATTTTTGTGTTGATTTCGATGTATGTTCTGGATCATTGTCCTGCTGGAAGATCCAACCACGGCCCATTTTAAGCTTTCTGGCAGAGGCAGTCAGGGTTTCATTTAATATCTGTTGATATTTGATAGAGTCCATGATGCCATGTATCCTAACAAAATGTCCATGGCCACCACCATATTTAACCGTGGGCATGTGGTACTTTTCTATATGGCTACCTCTCTGTGTGCGCCAAAACCACCTCTGGTTATTGCCAGAAAGCTCTATTTTGGTTTCATCCGACCATAGAACCCAATCCCATTTGAAGTTCCAGTAGTGTCTGGCAAACTGAAGTTGACTGGATCTTCTTAATTATTGCCCTGATGGTAGAAATGGGCATTTTCAATGCTTGTGCTATATTCTTATAGTCACTTCCCTTTTTGTGAAGCTCAACAACCTTTTGCTGCACAATTTTTTTTTTAACAAAAGATCAAAAGGTTAAACAATAAAGACAATTTCTCACAGCCTTCTTTGCTCATGTTTACCAAGGGTGCCAATATTAGAGGAGGGCACTGTAAATATAAATATATTCCTCAGTTTTGTAATCAGTGTGATTGATGCAGAGGCATGGTGGCTTAGTGATTAGCACAGTTGCCTCACATCTCCTGGGTTGGAGGTTTTATTCCGCCTCCAACCTGTGTGCATGGAATGCACAGGTTCTCCCGGTACTCTGGTTTCCTCCCCCAGTCCAAAGACATGTGTTGTAGGGTGATTGGCATTTCCAAATTGTCTGTAGTGTGTGAACGTGTGTTTGTGCCCTGCGATGGGTTGGCACCCCGTCCAGGGTGTTCCCCGCCTTGTGTCCCGAGTTCCCTGGGATAGGCTCCAGGCTCCCCCGTGACCCTGTGTAGGATTTAAGCAGTATGGAAAATGGATGCGATTGATGCCACAACAACTGCCCCAAGACTTCCATTATAAATGAGTTTCGAGTGAACAGGTTTTCTGTTCTTTGCTCAGTATGCGAAAACGTGTCAACACTTTTTTTTAAAAATCTATCACAATCACAGTAACACAATTTCAGACTTTGTTCACCTGAACTAGGATGAGGTTTTACTTTCATTTTTTAATTTGCACAGTCAATAAAGCAAAACATTTCTATCTATAAGATAGGGGATTTTACTTTGCCGTTCAGGAGTTCCCCTTGTTTTCCGTGTTTCGTTTCTTTGCCACCGGGCTCAGCTTGGCTTTAGGTGTGGTTGTGGTTGGCATTCCCAAAGTCTAGCCAAAGCCACAACGTAGAAACCTTTGTTGTCTTCTGTGATCGCCTGGAGTTTCGTACAAATTCTATACCACAGCCAGATCAACTCCTTCTGACCGTCTCAAAGCTGATTAGTCAGAAGGAGTTGATTAATTTTCTACGACAGCAGCTCTGACAATAGTGCTGACTGTAATTCATACCACAGGTTTATATAAAAGTACTCTTTCTAATATGTTATTTCTATAGTAACAGCTTGGTCATGTGGTCTCGTATGGCGGGCACGACACAGAATCTAAGGCTAATAATAAATGGATTCAAAATGTGTTGTTATTTAACAAAGAAAAACAGTGTTGAAGTTTTCCGTAAGGAGGTGTTTAACATTCATGGAAGGAGTCTTCAGTGTTGGCGCTTTGAAACCGTCAGTAAGTTTTCCACCTCAGGAAAGTCTTCAGGAGTTTTTGCTTCCCGGTTTCTCAGTAACATGACAAGCTGTATTTGTCTTTAACTTCAAGAAAGAGGGAAAAAAAAGAGATGCTGGAAAAAGAACTAACTTGTTTCGTGGATGTTCCACAACATTAAATGTAACTATAAATGGATAAAAAAAATCATGTGTCTTTCAGTAATAAATAAAAATTTGTGATTGTTGGCTATTTGCTGTGGTATAAGAGGAATAAAACACTTCAAATCATGCTGTCATGGGAAAAATAATCAATTTCAGGGGTAACAGTAACTCTGCATCATTGATTATTTTCCTGTAACATCATCTCCTGTAGTGTTTTATTCCTTATATCACACTGGCCAAAATTTTAGGGACATCCAAATGATCATCATTAGGTAGTTTGGGATATTTTCTGAACAGAGCGTAGACTAAGTTTGAGGTTAACTTTAATCAGCGGCTGCTGAGTTATTCAAGTTAAGCTGTAACAGATAAATGCCACCAGACCTACGTCTCTGTTCCTGATGAGAGGAATTTTATTGATTCCTCTCATCAGGAGATGATGAGCGGAATCTCATCATCTCCTGTTGAGAGGAATCAATAAAATTCTGCTGATATTTTAAGCAATAATGCTGCTACACTATTTGCCGAGTCATCACTGTCTGTTCAATCACCACTTATCTGTATTTGTTTGCTGTTACAATGGCCAGGCTAATTATAATGTTTATAGTGTGTAATGTTTGCTTGTCTTATAGGACAAGGTTACATGAATCCATGATGTTTTTTTGTTTTTTTTCTTCTCTTTTCAGGGTTGGAAAGACTTCTTTAATGAACCAGTATGTTAATAACAAGTTCAGCAACCAGTATAAGGCCACGATCGGTGCCGACTTTTTGACCAAAGAGGTGATGGTGGACGACAGGCTGGTCACCATGCAGGTTGGGTTTTCATCTCTTCATTGCTGCTTTGAATATTGTTTTTCTAATTGGAATTTTTTATTTTTATTTTTTTTTAAAGTGGCAGTTGACCTTGGTGTAATTTCTCTTGTAGCAGGCATCACATTTTCAATGCAGTGCCGTTTTCACTGTCGGGGAAATCTAACACATCTGATTCAATTCATCAGCTAATTATGTTCGATGGATTTTCTGTGTTTGGAAAAGGAAACCGAAATCATTGTACAGCCGTGGTTCTCCAGGATCTCCAGGATCTCAGTTTGATATTCCTGGTATAGGAGATATAGCGGTCCAAAATATGCTACTTTTTTTTTTTTTGTTTACAGATCGACAAATGGAGGATCTGCAGCAGAAGCTGCACTGGTTCTTGTTTAGAAAACTAGGGTTGCTGAATTAATTTAATGTTTATCGGCTGTGAAATTCTTTGCTGGGTCCGCAACTAAACCAAGGTCCACCAGTCAATGACTCTTTCTGTTGCTGGAAACAAGTGATTTAACCCTTACAAGTATTTATGGCATTTAATGCTGTCTTCTTCAAAAATGTAAACTTGTAAGCACATGCTATGATACACCGAAAAGCATGATATTGACTTTTATGATCAAAATGTATTCCGTTAGAAACCTTCTTCTGATCATCTTGGGCATTTCAAATATATTATCTTCAGAAATGTTGTTTGTTTAGCAGCTTAATCAGCATCTCGAAATAGCTCAATTAAAAAATAGTCAGTAAAATGCATCAGATAATACCAAGGTATTTGTTATTTCACTTCACATTTCTTTTGGATTTGCGCCTTCTGTAAGATCAATAATACATTTTGGAGGATCCAGAGCACCTTCTCCAAAAAATGACAGAATGTTGACATGGCAGTTTGCTGCAGTCATGATGGTTCCTTAGTCACGGTTTGTTTTGGAAACAAGCCACATGCCTTTTTTTCATTCTTTAATCACGCAAAGCGGGCAACATTGACTTATTTGGAGATTAGGCATATCAGAAAACCCGTATTGATTTCTTGTAAACTTGATTAGATGCTTTCTCTTTTATGCAGTAAGCAGTAGTGTGTGTGAGTGAGTGGACCTTTACTCTCACTTTGAGCTTTGATCAACAGGCTCTGATGCAGTCTGTAGTAGCGTTAGTGTTCAGTGAGCCATGTCAAACCTAATCAGCGTCATGACGAGCCCACTCGGTTTGCGATGTGTCACTCATATGCCTGCCATGTGAGTTCCTTCCGATTTCCCAGAAGGCACTGGTTTTGCAGGAACAAGTCTGGAGCTTGTGTGTCATGCTGTGCCGTGCCATGGAATGCTGATCCTTGTGTGCCAGCGAGCACATGACTGTGTGAAATGGCTGTAATGAGACCAAAAAGGAAGTACAGGCAGAAGAGTACTTAGTTCATCTCATGTTATAGTCCCCTCTGAAACTATTGGAACGGCAAAACCAATTATTTTTTCATTTTTATTTTGTTGTAGACTGAAGACATTTGGGTTTGAGATCAAAAGATGAATGAGACGAGGGTTTAGAATTTCAGCTTTGATTTCCTGGTATTTCTATGTAGATGTGTTAAACGACATAGAAAATAACACATTTTGTATCAGACCACCCAATTTGTAGGTGAGCAAAAATATTGGAACACGTGACTGCCATGTGTTTCCTGTTACCCAGGTGTGTCCTGTTAGATTTATTGTTTAAACAATAAATGGCTCATTCATTATTGAGTTCCTATTGTATTTATCCAGTTTGACTGGTTACTTGAATTGAAAGGGTTTAATATAAACTTCAATATAAATACTATCACCTATAAATACTATAAACCTCTGTGGTGCTAATAGTCAAAATACTGTACATATTTAAATGATGAGCTTAATATATGAGTATAATTAAAATTGGATTATGTTCATAAATCGGTGATCAGGGGGCTCTATGGACTTTATCCACCTTTCTTACAGTGGTGTTATGTGTGTTGATAGATTTGGGACACAGCCGGACAGGAGCGTTTTCAGTCTCTGGGCGTGGCGTTCTACAGGGGTGCTGACTGCTGCGTGCTGGTCTACGACGTCACATCTCCAAACACCTTTAAGACTCTGGACAGCTGGAGGGACGAGTTCCTGATCCAAGCTAGCCCTCGCGACCCCGAGAACTTCCCCTTCGTCGTGCTCGGAAACAAGATCGACTTGGAGAACAGACAGGTCAGTGTGGGCTCCAGACTGCATGACGTTTTACAGTCGAATTTCATGTTCCGTTGGATTCTGGATTCTGGAAATGAACAATTTCAGCTCTGTATTAAGTTTTCCCACACTTCAGCTCTGTTTACAGGTGCTACTTAGTAAATTGATCCAGAAAATCTTGCGAAAATTCCAACTCGAGGATGGTCTGATTATTTTAATCCCATCTAGATTTGAAAACATCTAAATTTGTTTATATATATATATATATATATATATATATATATATATATATATATATATATATATATATATATATATATATATATATATATATATATTTTTTTTTTTTTTTTAACTTTTGAAATAAGAAAGGTGTTACATACGAGAAGTTAACATTTTCATAGTTGCTTTTTTTCCCCCATTTCTCCTATTCATTTCATATGCTCCCTATAACATGATGGCATTGTTTAACCATAAGCATCATTATGCTATACCCTATGTGTGGAGCATATGTAGTGAATGGGAAGCCATTTGCAATTTTTCTTGTTTGTTGAAGAAGCTTGAAAAAAAACAACACAATTTTCACCTTACATGGTTTCTAGTGTATAGATACATAGTGTAACACTACTGATCATGTTATATACTGATTATTAGTTGGTTTTATATACTATTAACATCGATTAATATTAATTTATATTATTTTTGCAGAAATATATATATTTTGAAAAGTCCCTTAAAAATCTAGATAGTACACTCATTATTCATACCGTCTTCTCTCGTAGACCATTAGCAGGAAACAGAAAATAAAATCAATGAAATGGGTGCAGTCAATGAAAACCCTGGTTAAACATGGAGACAGCAAGAGGTCTGAAGGCTCACTTTATTCCTTATACTTGCACATGCTGCAATTTTATGAAACTTATAGAAGTCCATTAATAAGTTCGATCCAGTCAACGTTCATAGCCAAGAATTTCATTACGGAGGAGACATGCAGTATTGTATTATAGGCATCACTCTGAGAAACTAATACCATGTGAATACAGTGTTTGACATAATCTCATTCAAATCAGATGTTTGTTTGAACAAAGCCTTTTGTCTTGAGCAGGTTACTACAAAGCGAGCCCAGGCATGGTGTCAAAGCAAGAACAACATCCCTTATTTTGAGACCAGTGCCAAAGAAGCTATCAATGTGGACCAGGCTTTCCAAACCATTGCTCGTAACGCACTCAAACAGGTACAGAGACGCACGAGGAAGCCCTTGCATACAGCGTGGAACACATTTAGATGACCAAGTAATACATTAGCAGCTGTGCTGTCATGGGTGTGCTGAAAGGGGGGTACATTACACTGTGACTGCCTTTGGGAACCGTGCAATATGTCATATTTTGGTACTGTTTGTTTTTAGTGCCCTGTTATTTCATTGATTACTTCCGTCTGTTCAGTTGTTGCTGTGTGCGCGTTCCTTATCATTAGTTTCATTTCATTCAGTCCAATTCCAGTTCATCCCATCTCAAGCTACTTCCAATCTATCCATGCCAATCCAATCCACCTTAGTACAATCCTATTCAAATCTATCTATCCCAGTCTAATTCCAAATGATCTGTCTCGATCCATCTGTCAGAAACTAATTCAGTTCAAATTCTAATCTATCCTTCATAGTCCAATACAATTTCATTCTATCCATCCCAGTTCAGTTCACATTTATCCATCCAAATCTAACCTATTTCCACTCTTTCCATCTTAATCCAGTCCAGTTCCAAACCAAAATTCTGTCAAAATCAAATCCAATTCTAAGACAACCCAATTCTGTCCAATTTCAAGCTATCAATCCAAACCCAATTCATTCCTGTTCAAATTCTGTCTGTGATAAGATAGTCCATCCTAATCCACTCCAATTCCAGGCCAGCCTAATCCCATTCAACTGTAATCTATCCATTCCAGTCATATTCGATGCCAATATATCCTTACCAATCCAGTTCCTGTCTGTCCATCTTTATATAATTCCAATCTGTCTATCCCAATGTAATTTATTTCTAAGGTATCCGCCTTAATTCCAATCCATCCGTCCATCCATCCATCTATCCCAATCCTACCCAGTCCCAATATATCACAATCCGGTTCAATTCCAGTCTGTCCATTGCACTCCAATTCCAATCTACCCATCCCAATATAATTCCTGTACATCAGTCATTTCCCATCCATCCTGGTCTCACCATGCCAGACCATCTATCCCACCCCCTGTCATCAAAACCCAGTGAAACCGTGAAAGCTGTCTGTAACAAACCGATACAACATTGTCAACATTAGCTAACTAATTTCTTGAGCCAGGTAATTTTACACGATCGATATTGATTGATCGGCCCTTGTTTTTCCGTCCTCCAGGAGACTGAGGAGCCGTACGATTTTCCTGACCAGATCAAGCTAAGAGACGACAGACCTGCCACCTCAAACGATGGCTGCAGCTGCTGAGGGAGGGGAAGAAGAAGCTGATGGCAAGGAGGGAAAAAGATGACGGTGATCTAGCAGAGATCGAACAAAAAAAAAAAAAAAAAGAAGAAGAAGAAAAAAAAGCCATCAACACCGCCATGTCTGTCTTCTCTTCCTCCTCCAAGACATCCAGGGTTTGAAATACCATGTAACGGCGTCCCTTTCTTTCCAAATCCCATGCAACACATGGCATCACAAAACTACTACTTCGAGGAAACAGGAGACAGAGCAACTTCTTTCCTGCAGCATAGCGACCCTTTTAAAAACTCCATCTCTCAGTATCACTACTGTCAAAGACTGTCACTACGCCTTCTTTTCCTTAAGCAGTTGTTTTTCTTTCAAATCATTGTGCCTTTGGTTCTGCATCATTCCATGTGTCTTATGTATTTCTATGCTGATCATGCATTCCCTACTGTATAAAGTCCACCAGTGATAAAGACATCCAGCCTGTCTGAATTTGTATGTCATGAATATATGAACGACTGATCATTCATGAAAGGCAATCGAGGACTATATACTGTCTTAACCAGAACATTTGCTTGACCATGAGGTTGCTTAACGCAAATGGTGTTAACTAACAAAATCCTGGCCTCGCGCGATCGCATCATACTACACAAGCACATTGATTTACACCATTTAGAGGATTTTACACTTACTTATATGATGCCAGTGCTTTAAACTTTGTCTTAGTCACTATCAGGCTATCTGGTACATTTAGTTTAGGAAAACAGATGTGGAAGTGAGTCACACTAGAGGAAAAGCAGAAGCACAGAACTTTACCTGCAGTCTTTTCATTCATTGCTTCTCCTTTCATGTCTTCATCTTTGTACATTTACATATTGTACTTGTATTAATATATATATAAATATATACATACCTTATATCAGAGAATTGGTTTTATATTCCAGGATGAATATGGTTTAAACAGTTTGGGGGGGGGGGAGGAAAAAAAAAAAAAAAAAGAGTAGTCTTTGGCCAAATGTGCCATTGTAACTTGGTAGTGTATATTCTAAGCCAAATAGACAAATAAAGATACATTTACAACCAAAGTGTTCAGTGTTTAGTAATATGTGAAGCATTTTTATTATACCACAGTACTGTTGAGTTCTCAATTCTGATCGGTCAGAATGTGTTGATTAATTTTCTATAACCGCAATTCGGATGTTCTAATACGTTATGGGTTCTGTAGTAACAGCTGATTCACAGGAAATTGAATGGTGAACGCTGCACAGCATTCTAAAGCTAATTATAAATGAATTTTAAAAATGTATTGCTATTAGGGCTGTGCCATATCATATCGTCCATGATATACTGGTACAGTTCCTCCTCGTGATAAGAATTTGTCATCCCGCAGTATTGACGATATAGTTGATGTGTTTACGCACAGCAACGTGGGCACCTCACATGTAGAACAAACATGGCAGAAGGCGGCGCTCCAGCCATAGACGAGGAAGGAGAATTAATCCCTTCCTCCGTAATATGGAAGTGGTTCGGAATCCCGTGAGTATTGGTGTTTGCGTTTTCATTGGAATTTTAATTTGTGATTAAAATTCCTATTCTATTTTTTTTAGCCTAATCAATCGTTATAGTTTAGTACTTGATGATGGTCAGTGTTTGCACGGCTCTCGAGACTGTATGCCGATGTGACTCGTGGCCAAAAAGACAGAATTGAATCGTCGTTTTTATTGTTACCGCAAAAAATACCATGAAATATCGTGATATAGTTTTAAGTCTATATCACCCATCCCCAATTGCTATTCAACGAAGAAAAACAATACAATTGTTGATATGAGGTTTACTGTAAGAAGTCGTTTATTTCACATTTTTGGAAGGAGTCTCCAGTGTCAGCACTTTGTCAGTAGGTTTTCCACCAAGTAACATGGCCAGCTGTGTTCTTGTCTTATTAACTTTCACGGAGAGGGAACGTAAATACAAATGTATAAAACGTATGATCTGTCGTTCAATAATAAATTAAAAGCTGCAATTGTGGGCGAATTGCTGTAGTAGAAGACTACAGTTTAGTAGAAGAAGACTAGTAGAAGACTACGGACTGGAAAACACTTTATGGATAATAACTTCTACAAAAGAACTAGATAAAACCAGTCAAGTTTATGTTGTCATTTTTAATTATAATAATAAACAGTATTTACAAAGTTCGGAGTGCTTACCTATACATGGCCCAACGCTAACTTTGTGGTCAGTAGTGATGAATGGAACTCCTTGACTATCATAAATAGGTTCATAAAGCATCCAAACATAACATTAAGCAGCATGTGTAGACTGAAAACTCTGAGCGTGAAATATTCATCACATGATCATTCAAACTAAATACATAAATGTAAAATTAACCCTGCATTTCAATACTGTTTTTAAAACGCCGTCCTTGAGTATTAAGCTGATTTTGGTTGAAATACACTTGACAGTAAGAACAATGCAGTGAAAATTTCCATGGCAACCCACCCTGTCTTATTTCCTGTGAACATGCCAGCAGGACGACGTACTGTAGTTATGTACAATGTGAGGTATAGAGTAGTTGCAGCAATGCAGATCTTATACTCTTTTTATACTATATCCTTCCACCGTTTTTTTTAAATATTTTTATTTTTTTTACTGGTTTAAAAAAGGAAATCGCCCCAACCGCAATGCATCTTGGGCAAGTTCTGTTCCTCAATTCTACAACTGTGTCAACTCGATCCCTCAAGCCTGCAATGGGTCATCTAACAAACCACACTCGTTCTTATAAAGTACTGGAGCGGTCCTTAAAAATGACACAGGGATTTCCCCGAATGAGGAAGTTGGCGAGGGCAAATTAAAAACAGTATTCGAGTGCAACTCAAACACGACCGCTCTTCATGCACGAGGCGTAATCTGTATTCATGTTGTGATCATTTTGCATTGCTGCAAACCAGATCCTACTGTAGGTTTATCCCTTTTATGAAAGTTTGACACTCAAAGGAGAATGCATGTCGGTTAAAATGTCTTGAATTTCACCCACTCATTAAGAGTTTCTTTAAAAAAAAAAACAAAAAAAACAAACAAAAAAAAAAACTGTAGCACGTTGATGGACGTCAAGTTTGCAAAAGGCAGGACATCTGAAAGCAAAAAAAAAAGAATAAAAAAGGAAATATGGTGCAAATAAAAGTGCTGCTCATGACACTTAATAACTGTTCAAAAGACTGGTAACGAATCTTCCGTTAAAATTTTTTTTTTTTTAGCTGAGCCACGGTCACATGTGGCTGAAGTAAGCTGATGTGGTCTTACAGTCCCGTCGTTCCTAAATGTCCTCATCGCAAACATTTAAGCAAGCATCAGGTTGCTGTGTTGCTGCTGTTAAAGTGTGCTCTTGTGTGTGTGGATATGCTGTAGCTCGTCTCAGTCCATGTATGACGTGTCCATTCCCTCTGCCTCAGGGTGCAGCAGACGTCCAGCCAGGCGCTCGATATCGTCTAGGCTGAGCTGTCTGAGAGAACGTTCGTAATCCTGTAAGGGGAAGAAAAAAAAACCAAGAAAGACACTATGTCAGCAAAAGATAAACAATCTTATTGTAATCACTAATGGACGTTTAGAGTGTATCCCAATAACTAGTGTTGGACAATTTGAATTCTCGAATCTGATTGGTCAGAAGGTGTTGGGAAGGTGTTCTGTATTTTTTTTTTTTATTGTTTCTATAGCAACGGCTTACAGAAGGGAGTTGTATGGCACACGCTGCACATAAACAGATTAAAAAACGTGTAATCGTTGATATGGCGAAGTCTCCCATGAAGTGACGTTTATTTAACATTTATGGAAGGATTCCCCGACGTCAAAAGAAGATGAAACCAAGTTTTCCGACTGACACGGGAGAATCTTCACAGATAGCGGACTTTACACATTCTCACGTAACATGATAAGCTTGCGTTATTAATGTGAAGAATGAGAGAAAAAGAGAGAGGCTGGTGAGGGGAATGACTATTTATAGCTGCCATAACTAAAGCGATAACTTGTTTGGGGACCTTCCACAACATTAAATGTAACTATAAACGGATAAAAAGCAAGACGTGATGTTCATTATGTGCTGTAGTGCAAGAGGAATAAAATACTTCAGGACGTGCTGTTAATGGAAATTAATTACATTCAGAGTGGGAACAGTGAGTCCGCTTCGCTTTGTGCCGCATCACACCAACCCATATCGGTGATTATTTCCCTACAACCGCACACCCTGAAAGTGTTCAATTCCTTACCGAACAAAGAATGAACACACTCTGCTAAGAGCGCAGGAACAGGCGAGGTGCAGAACTGAAACTACCTTAATGAGCTGTTCCTGGACTTTGGCTGCATCTGCAGGACTGAAGTGTTTGGCCAGGACGGTGGACAGTAGCTGCCATAGTCCACTTCCACTGCTGCTGGTACTGGTGGTAGTGCAGTTAGTGCTGACCGCCGCCCCGCTGTTTCTCTCTCCTGTCGGCCGCACCACCAGGTTCAGCTTGGCCTCTGGGCCGATGGCATAATCACTCAATCTGTATTCGTCTACGAACACAAAAAAAAAAAGTGTACTTTACTTATGATAATATCATGAATATTCATCAAGTTTATTAAAATTTACACTGAACCATTTGGTAGATGATCTTATTGCAGACTTAAGGGCAACAATAGTTTAAAAGAAAAAGAAAAAAAAAAAAAAAAAGGCACAAGAATTTTGAACGAGACTCCTTAACAGGACTCCTGTTTAAACTCCAGTCTTTATTCGTACCTGCCAGGGCTTTTCCTTTGTAGAGCAGTCGCTGCTGATGTGGGGGTATGTTCAAGCGCTCAAACACTAGTTCTTTCACTGTCGACACCTTCTCATTTTCTGTAACCTGAGAATCACCAAGAAAAAAAAACGTGAACACACAAACGCTATAAAACCCACACACACATCCACTGATTCCTAACTAGAGTACAAGACCCAAAAACAAAAAAAAACCCCACACTCAAATGTAGCATTAAAGGTGCATTAGGTAAGATTAGTCTCTAACAGTTATGTAGGTGGGTTTCACATTTGAATGTTTTTTTTTTTTTGTCCTCCTTGAGCCCGTAGTGTGTACATAAAATGACTGACAGCAGGCCCATCTAAACACAAACAGGCATCACGGACCAGATGTCAGTTTTCCAAACGGGTTTTCTCAGCCACTTAGTACACTTGTACTGAGGTCATGACTTAAACCAATATATTTTATCATGTTCTAGAAATAATAATAGAAGAAATATATATATATTTTTTAAAATCAACTATTGCACCGTTAATTTCATAGATTATACTAAACATTGTAATGCTTCCTATATAAACTCATGGCGTAGTTTAAAAAAACATCAAGATTTTGATGTTAATAACCATAAGTAGAAATTCAGCCCATTGAAATGTCATGGGGTAATCACAAATCTGTCAAAAATATTCTACAACTTTTATAAAGACTTTTAGCTATACTGCTTTATAAAATAGAAAATAATCACACCACCGAAAATTATTATTATACTTATATATATATATATATAATTAATTATTCTGATTGGAAATCTCTATAATTTTGCTATTGTCCGAAATTTTTGTTCCTTGACAACATCTTAAATAATGTTTAAAATAATTTAAATATAAAAATTGAAATTTAAAAATAATATTTTAGATTTTTTGTGAATATATATAGTTTCTTAAATTCCAAAAACAATTGTTGAATTTGTTTTTCCTTTAGCTTTCTTATGAATACATTCAGTTAGTTATAAATTCAGAAACCAAGTTTTTATTTGAAATAACATTGATTATCTCTTTACAGTGGTACCTGTCAAGCGGTGGGCAGCAAGTGAACAGTCAGTTCTTGGAGTTGATGTGTTGAAAGCAGGAAAAATGGGCAAGCGTAAGGATCTGTGCAAGTCTGACATGGGCCAAATTGTGATGGCTAGATGACTGGGTCAGAGCATCTCCAAAACAGTAGGTCTTGTGGGGTGTTCCCGGTATGCAGTGGTTAGTACCTACCAAATGTGGTCCAAGGAAGAAGAACCGGTGAAGCGGAAACAGGGTTATCTGTGCCTAAGGCTCATTGATGCATGTGGGGAGTGAAGGCTAGCCTGTCTGGTCCGATCCCACAGAACAGCTACTGTAGAACAAATAGAAAGGTGTCAGAACAGACAGTGAACACACAGTGCATCGCAGCTTGCTGCGTATGGGGCTGCGTAGCTGGAGACCGGGCCCATGCTGACCCCTGTCCACCGCCAAAAGCACCTACAATGGGCATGTGAGATCAGAATTGGACCATGGAGCAATGGAAGAAGGTGGCCTGGTCTGATGAATCATGTTTTCTTTTACATCATGTGGACGGCTGGGTGCGTGTGCATAACTTACCTGGGGGAAGAAGGCAAGCCGGCGGAGGCAGTGTGACGCAACGTTCTGCTGGGAAACTTTGGGTCCTGACATTCATGTGGATGTTGCTTTGACACGTACCACCTACCTAAACATTGTTGCAGAACAAGTACACCCCTTCATGGAAACAGTATTCCCTAATGGCTGTGGCCTGTCTCAGCAGGATAATGCACCTGCAAACACACTGCAAACATTGTTCAGGAACGGTTTGAGGAACATGACAGAGTTCAAGGTGTTGACTCGGCCTCCAAATTCCCCAGATCTCAATCCGATCGAGCGTCTGTGGGACGTGCTGGACAAACAAGTCCGATCCATGGAGGCCCCACCACGCAACTTACAGGACTTACAAGGATCTGCTGCTAACGTCTTGGTGCCAGATACCACAGCACACCTTCAGAGGTGTTGTGGAGTCCATGCCTCGACGGGTCAGAGCTGGGGTTTTTTCGGCACAAGGGGGACCTACACGATATTAGGCAGGTATGTTATGGCTGACTGGTGTATATGCCAGTGTTACGTTTGGTTCAGTAGCTCAGTTAACTAACAGCTCGTTGTAAAACATGGCCGAATTCCAAATGACCCCATACACAGTGTACTGGTGCACTACACTGATACAGTATGAATGTCTCCTACACCCTACATAGTGCACTACATGTCCAATGAAGCGCTGTTTGAGATTCTAATACAAAGTCGCCTCGCAAGCTAGCTGCCTATTATTAGGAACTATACTCCTAATAATATATAAACTGTACAACTACTGACCCGCTTCAATGTCTCTATAAAGTTACGCCTGGCCTGTTAGCCAGAAAGCTAGATAACGTTCACAAGGCAGCTGCTTCTTCTAGCTAACATAGCTAATTAGCCACGGGAATGGTCATGTAGCTAGCATAACCAGAGCTCGATGTTCAAACCCACCTGAACGTTACATTCTTTCCCCTGAAGCGGTTTAACTGTAAGGATCATCTTGACATCTGTTTTAAAAAAAATATATAGCAAAAAAAAAAATTGTAATGGCAGCAAATTCTTCAACGTTATCTTCCAAAGAACAGCTTCCCACGGATATGACGTCAAAAATAGCGACCTGCTTTTGCTCATTCGTCATTTATTTTCCCACCCGTTTTTTTTTTTTTTTTTGACAAACCCGACACCCCCTGACCTGGGATTGGTTAATACCGCAAACTCAGTTCACCGATTGGGCCGATAGGTATTTATATGATCTACTGGCCAATCCGAGTGCAGGAGGCGGGATTTATCAAATACGATTGGGATAACAAAAAAAAAACAAAAAACCCAACGTCAATTGAATAGGTCTGCGCCAGGGGTGGAGCGACGGTGTCAGCGAATATTCTCGACTATCCCCTATGCTGCGTCCCACTAAAACTCGTAACTCAGACCTGGGACCAAAACAAAACGTTCCCTCAACTTGGAATTCCGCCTGGGAAAGTTGATTAGGTTTCTGTGGCTGGTGGCTACCCCTATATTTATATGTCTATGGCTACCTGATTTACACCGCGCATGCGCAGCGAGTAGCTAGCTGCAGCGTCCTCAACCCTGCTGTGCTAAGCGAATGAGGTCATGTCAACATGGCCGTTCAAGCAGTAAATATCACTGCACTACATTAAAATATTTATAGTAGTATTGTATATAAGTATAAACCTTCCTGAAACAAATTAGTTCCAGTTATCGCTTGTTATCACTATTATCAAGACCCACAAAGTGCAAAGTCTTCTATTCTGAAGACTTTCATGTTTTGGCAACTTAGCTACAGTTTTACTTCTGACTGTTACGAAGTCCTGACATTGGAGACTCCTTACAAAAATGCTAAATAAACATCTCCTTACTGTATCAACAATTATGCACGTTCGCTGTACAAGTCCCTCTGTAAGTAAGAATGAGTGTATTGATATAAACTTTGCAGCCTGAACTACTGTCACAGCTGCTTTTATAGAAAATTAATTAACACCTTCTGACCGAAGAATTGAACAGCACTGTGATATAACTTATTCTATCAAATATCTCTTTCCATTTGTTTCCTGTTCATTAGCTAACCAAATTAGGTATCTAGCTAACATCGGTGTAAATATGTAATAAGGCAGGCAGGTTAATTTACATTCTGTACTGCAGACACAAATATCTCTCTCTCTCTCTCTCACACACACACACACACACACACACACACACACACACACACCACAGTCAAGTTGGGGAGAGGGACAGAATTTTATTACTTATTTTTACATTATAATTAGCATATATTCAAAATTCAAGAGAAAATAATATTTAGAGTCAATTGTCCATTTGTCAATCGATATGTTTTCAAGAAGCGTAAAATAAAAATAATGAAAACAAACAGAAATACGGGTATCAAACTTTACACAGCATGATGAATTAGAATAAAAGAAGATAGGCAACAATTATACACCATTTTAGAAAAACGTTCATGAGCACATACATTAGCCAACTAATTTATTTATCCAAACCGCATAAAGTTCTACTTCTTATATTTTAAACTGTAAAGATATTGCTTGATTAACTAAAAAAAATTATTAAAATATCACATAGGGCCGGGTGATATGACATTATATATATATATATATATATATATATATATATATATATATATATATATATATATATATAGATAGATAGATAGAGTTCTCTTCTTTTATGTTAGTTTATTTTTTATGGCGCCACCATGTCTCACTGTAACAAATACATTTCCATCAATTACCTCATTAAATATTTGAATCTTTAGTGAATGCTGAATGAAATAATTCATGCTTTTTCCATTAATATTTTTGGTTTTTTGTTAGCAAACCTAAGTGAGACTAAACACCTTGTATACCAGTTCCATATTCTGTATTGTACATCTGGAAGGTGTTTTTAAATATCACAAAGACTTTTTTTGTAATCACATTTTTATCATATCACCCAGCCCTATAATGACAGATATCCAGAGAAGTTCATTTTACTGTTGAGAGATTGATTAATGGTCAAAAATGATCATTGCTGCGACTATGGAAAGAAACAGTCGCCAACTGGAATCTGTGGAGCAAGAAAAAAAGAAAACTGTAATATTTATCTACATTTGTGCAAATACAATAAACTATTCAAAGTGCAAGTGGTGCTATCAACAACACTTTCTCTTTGTATGGGAGTTTTTACTTACGAAGCCCAGGAGGTTTACATGTCTGGCTCTGCAAGGAAAGAAAGCGGAACGCTCAAACAAAGCTGTGGCATCATCATAAGTCTCATTACCGAAAGTGTATCAATAGTAACAAAATATGTGTGAAGGTTTATTTAACACAGACTCCAGGTCAGTCTTACCCCAGGTAAAGCTCTTCACTTCCTTCAGGTGTCTGACTTTGCAGGTGTATGTGTCACTGCTGGTGGGAGTGAAGGGGACGCTCCTGGTCAGATGAAACTTCCAGCCCTGCTCAAAGGCCAGGTCGGTCTGCTTTGCGTCTGGAATCTCCACGCCATTCTTCAGCAGTTTGATCTCAATGTCTGGGGGGTGGAAGTCACTCACATGGCAGATCAGAGTGTTCGCTTTGCCAAACTCGCCAGGGTTACGGCTGTAAACCTGGATTTTTGGTGGAGCTAGAGATGAAGATACACATGCATGAATGATATGCACATATAATATGTATATGTTGAATATCTGGTACATAGACCTGTGTGGTACAACGATATGACCTCAGTATCGCAAACTATTATCAGCATGAACCACTCAGTATCGTCAGGTGGCAGTGTTGTTATATCTCAACTGTGACTTTACTGTCTGAAGAAATTATTCTTTCACATTCCCTTCCTTCTTTTTTTTTTGTTAAAACACTTTTTTTTTTTTTTTAAAGACATCTTGAATATAAAATCTCTGAATCAAATTTTTTTTTCCCCAAAATATGGCTCCACTGTCTTATTGCTGTGGTGGTACCATCATATAGATACCATTTGTATCTACAGATAGATTGATAGATAGACCGATTGATAGATAGGTCCAGTCCTGCAGATGGCCTCCATGTTACGTCATTGTTTTTCAGTGCCATTTTCGATGGCAAATTTATTATTTAGGAAATTTTGAAAGAAATATTGTTTTCTATATATATCATTTTGGTTAAATTTTTAGGTTTAGGTTACTGATTACTAACTTTATTACCACGGGCAATACTGGGGGGAAAAAGAGAAAAAAGAAAAAGAAAAAAAAAAAAATATATATATATATATATATATATATACGGGTGACCAATTAGTTTAACATTACAAATTCTTTTTTGTTAATAACATAACTAGGTTTTGTCTTTTTTTTCTAAATAAAACTGACATTATAGACAAAACACTTCCTTCATTACTGAAGTGAAAGTAAACACGGAAGGGGATTTCCAAACCCAGCACTCGTGTATGTTGTAAAATAGGTCATGAAAAGTAAAATAAAAGAAAAAAACAGGCATTCATATTAATAAAGACTTGTTATGTATTAAAAAGAGGGTAACAGATGTATAGATGTAACATCTATATATACATATTTAAGTGTCTTCCTGTTTACGTGTCTCGCGCACTTAAAAATGAGCACAATTGCGTCATTAAAACAGAACGAACATTAAATATGTCTCCAAATAATGTTTATAATTATGATAATAATAATATTTATGACATGAAACAAAACAGTATGAGACCTATCGTAGAAGCTGACCATATAATCATATACTTACACTCCTTAGCAAAGGCACTTGCGCTGAAAACAGCGAGAACGACGAAAGAAAGCAGCACATTCATTTTTTCTTCCAAACAGCCGAAAAATTTTTTTGTCAAATACTATCGTCTTCGCCTCAACCGCTGGACAGGTTTTCTGGATCACCCACACTCTTCCGACCCGCTCAACAGACACTGGAAAATGAAATGAAAGTACCACCTCGCGCATAATTAAGGACTACTAAACCCCGCCGCCAGGCTAATTTACAACCAATCAGAATTATTTGCGCGGTTGTTACCGGGCAGATATCGCGCCTGAAGGTTTTGCTCTTGTGCTGCATACAGGGCGCGCGATGTGTTTTAGAGGAAATCACGTGACCCCGCGTGAGCTCTTCTGCCTGAATACTAGCTTAACTAAATACTTCTCATTTCAGTTAACGAGGAATTTTAGGTTTTTAAAAGAATGCTTTAGAGAAAAATCATATATATATATATATATATATATATATATATATATATATATATATATATATATATATATATATTAAAATCTCTATAATATACAGTCTGTCAGCTGAGACATGTTTAGTTCATGTACAAGTCAACACTGGAAGCCTATGAGCACTAGGTAGAATCATGTAAACACTTGACTCAAAACCTTAGACCTCCATATAGGTTTTATTTATGACACTTAATGACACATATGTTGTATATTTATATGACCGTAAGCAAAGCTGGGGTGGTGGATTTGAGTTTGAACCCAGCTTGAATTTTTATTTTTTATTTTTTGTATAGTAGCATAGTATTTTCAAGACAACAGGTCAAATTCCATGCCTTATACGGTTAAGTTCAGGTTCAAATGGCAATGACAAGTGTTTTGTGGCCAAACATGGCCCACTTGTATCACATTTGGAATCTGAGCATGGCCCAAATACAACCAATCACATCTAATAAATATGTGGCATTTCAGACTTAACCTGATTTGCCCAAGATTGTATTGTGGCTGTGACAACCAGAGCTGACTGAATTGAATGTATTGTTCCAAAGCGGTGTGTTGGTAAGATGAGTGATTCAGTTGTGGTCCAGCGTTAGCCCACCACTGATTTGCTATATGGATTTGATAACCAGTAATAGTGTGAGTATAGTACTGTATTTTAATTAGCTTCTGCCATAAGGTTGAATGTGGACTGAAGTTATATATTATTTATGTGCTGTGCTTATTTATACATTATGTATTACTTATTTAGAAAATGTGTTGTACTTTTAATGTCTAGCAAACCAGCTAAAACATATAGCCTTTTTTTGTATTTTACATAATAACTTCATGTGTCAGTAAAATACTGCTTTGTGTGTTCTGGGACTAAGTGAAACTAATTGGTGCCCAATGATGATATAAAAACAACCAGGAACTAGAAAGCAGGGGTAAGCATGGTTTAGCATAGAAACATGCAAGACTTCACAAGTTACACACACACACACACACACACACACACACACACACACACACACACACACACACACACACATGTTATTAATGTATAATAAAATTGCTTACAAGAACGAGCTTTGGACATTATTCAGTGTGCTAATAATGTTTACGGTGTTATGGAAACACAGGGGAAAACCAGGAAGGAGGAGACAGAAGATAAACAGGAGGGTTCTGTGGCAACTGGTTCTCATTTGCTCCACCTCCAAAAAAAAAAAAAAAAAAAAAAAAAGTGAGGCAAGTGAAAACAAAAACAAATGAAACAAGCTTTGTTGATTATTCATTTATAAATAAGTAAATTAACAAATAAATACATAAATGAATAAATAAATAAATGGAAATATATTTAGACTATATTTGATCATTTTATTCTTAAAAAATGTGTACACTATGATAACATATGGCACATAAATGAAAGCTCAGATCTTGTCTCATCCAAATCTATTCTAGGATTTCACACAGATTTGAAAATAGTGTGCATAGTACATTAATAAATAAGTATGAATTCTAAACTGCTTACTAAACAAAGTACATAAATGAGAATGGCTGGATAAATAAGTATTTACACAAATGATGCATATTCAGAAATTAGTATGAATGTAAGAGTTCAAACTTAAAAACAAAGTATGCAAAATACATATGTGGACTCAATACCAATGTATGTAAAATAAGCATACAGTCTTAAAAATATGTAAAACACAGAACACACAGGCACAATGAACAAAAGAAAAATTATTTCTTGTTTCCCAAACAGGCAGGTGGAGGTCAATACTAGAACTAGAAAAAAAAATGCTAGAAAAAAAACCCTAAACAATATAACAATGACACTTTATAATTTATGCTCATGTTAGTAATGTGTTAATGTGAAAATTTATAGTACTTCCTTAAACAATTGACTTGGCTTGCAGAACATAACATTAAGTTCAGGTAAGGTACTTAAAGTAGTTTAAAAAGTGTCTGGCATTTTAAAAGGGATTGATTTATAGAGTAACACCACTGATTAGCAGTTCAGTGTCAGACTAGTCCACATAACATGATGGCTAGCTTTAAATAATGAGGCTTTTATAAACATGAGACATGTCATTACATGCCTATCAGAATTCATATATACCTAGGACAAAGTGACATCTATTGGCAGTTTAGGGAATTAAAAAAAAAGTTCACAACAGCAGAAGACCACATCAGGTTCCACTCCTGTCAGCCAAGAACATGAATCTGAGGCTATCATGGGCACAGGCTCAGCCAAACTGGACAATTGAAGACTGGTGACAAGTGAGCCTGTGCCCATGATAGCCTCAGATTCCTGTTCTTGGCTGACAGGAGTGGAACCTGATGTGGTCTTCTCTGCTGTTGTAGCTCATCCACCTCAAGTTTTGATGTGTTGTGCATTCTGAGATGCTTTTCTGCTCGTCGAGGCTATAAAGAGTGTTTATTTGAGTTACTTTAATATTGTAATGTTGTAATTAATATAGTACTTTAATATTCAAATATACAAGTACGCAAGTATGCATATGGGCTAGTATGCAATATTCTACTATTCAAGCATACAAGTATACATATATTCTAGTATTCAAATATACAAGTATTTTAGTATAAAGGTGTGCTAGCATGCAAGTATTTCAGTGTGCAAAATGCATTTTTGTGTGTGTACTAGTATGCAAGTATTCTAGAATGCAAGTTTTGTAGCATGCGAGTATGCAAGTGTACAAGTATAGGTATAAGTATTAGTATAGGTCTTTGGTAGTATGCAAGAATTCTAGAAATATGTTAGTATAAATGTATGTTTTAGTATTCTAGTATGCAAATATGCAAAGGTGCAAGTATGCTAGTATGTAAATCATGAAATAACATATACAAATTTGGTAACACTTTACAATAACAGTACATGAATAATCATGCACTAATACCTGAATTAATGCTTACTTAAATATGAACTAATGATGAGTTAAGGCATGTACTAGTCACGAACTAATGAAGAGCTAACCTTAACCACGACATGAGTCTTATGAATTCATGCATAAATAACAATCACGTTAGTTCATGTTTGTTATTTCATGTATTAATTAACACATAGGGGTAAACTAAATCAAATTTCACCCTTGTGGGTAAAGGAGCAGTGCCCTGGGCCCGAGCCACTTAGAGCACATACTGGTACTAGAGTGGGATTTGAAGAGAAATTGGATGGAGAAAGACGCAAAATGGGTTGAAATGAAATTATTGGTGTTTATTATTAGTGTGTCTTTCTACATTCGATAAGGAGGATCAATGTAAATTATGAAAATAATCCAGCGCCATCCAATGATGTTTGTGTACGCAGCTGCATATGGCAATAAACAATTTGAAATTATGCACGTTTCATTCATGTTCTTTCTTATAGAGCATGTTTGATTTCGTTTACCCCTACGTGTTAATTAACAAACATGAATTAACATGTACTTGTTATTCATGCATGAATTCTTAAGAATTAGTTAAAGTTAGCTCATCATTAGTTCGTGATTAGGTAAGTATTGATTCAGGTATTAGTGCATGATTATTCATGTACTGTTATTGTAAAGTGTTATCAAAAATTGATTAGCCTGATCCATTCTGGTGCTCTACATCTGCTTGGAGCTTCTGTCACCTGAGAATCACACGCTGCTGCCCCACATGCATAACCTAAAGTTTGCTGTGAGATTGCTGTGGATAGATCCACATGGACACCCTAAAGATTGCTGTGCATGGTCTCACCTGGATAGCCTAAAGTTTGCACTTACTGAAAACAGTCTACACTCATTATTCAGTGGATAACTTCACTTGGATGCTATAAACTTAAAGCTAAAAACTCTAATGAAAATAAAAACACTAAAATGACTCTAATGTTCATACTGAGGATCCTTTCAACATAATCAGTATTATTTGACTCTATAGTATACAGCTGTGGATGCGTAATGACTCAGAATCACATTATCCAGTGTCACCCAGATGATTGATTCCTCTCAAGGATTCTTCCTCCTGTTGTCTCAAAGAGTTATTCCTTGTCATTGTCTTGTTGACTTGCGTATTAAGGATTTAAATCTAAATCCATATTGGGATTACTGTAAAGCTTCTTTGTGTGCTTTTATTCTTTCTAAATAAAATTGAATTGGGAAAAGTAAGTAGTTATTGTAAGTTAAATGCAATAAATGTCAACATTTGGTGTTCACATGGTCTACATGGTCTCATTATATATCTGGAAAACTATGTAAATTTGGAAAATTTCACTGTAATGCTCATCACAGAATGATACATGCAGGATCAATTGCTAGAAATTGAGAAGCATTCCCTCCTAGTTTTTGACCTTGAAAATACCAGACATATTATAAAATGTACCTTATGTTAGTCTCCCAGTCCATTAGCAGCACACACACACACACACACACACACACACACACACGCACACACACACACACACACACACACACACACACACACACACACACACACACACGCACACACACACACACACACACACACACACACACACACACACACACACACACACACACACACACACACACAGGGTAATCCAGGGTCAATTTTTCTGCCTCATGTCCAGTGTTTCCAGATTTGGTGTTCAGTTACTTTCTGTGATTTGTACATTTGTAGTTAATTTTCTGTTCACAGTTTAATCTAAAATGAGCTCATAAAAAATATGCATGTAGGCAAAAATAAACATTATACTCCTGCTATAGTTACTGTTATTGTTGTATTGTTATTATTGTACAGGTTTGCGCATCTCAAACTATTTCAATAACCAAATATCACTTAAAACACACACTGGTCAATAAATGCCCATGGATACTTAAAAGAAGTATGCATACTCAAAATGTTGGTGTGCAAAATCGTGTGCAGAAAAAAGGAAAAACAAGTGTTTAGGAATACATAAGTACGCTGCTTTTTCGGTATGATCTTCATACATAGCCGTAAATGACTGGGACAGGCTCTGAATCCATCGCAACCCTGATCAGGATAGTATTGTTGCTGAAGGTGTGTAAAATATTACTAAAACATACACTAGTCAATAAGAGCATGGATACTAAAAATGCATACTCAAAATAATAGTATACAAAACAAGTATGCATACTCAAAATAATATGTGAGATAAGTATGTTAGTATGCAATATTCTATGATTCAAGTGTGAAAGTGCATGTGTTATAGTATGCAAGTTATTTTATCTATGCAAAGAGTATTTTGGTATAAAAGTGTGCTAATCAAGAAAGAAAATATAAATGTAACGCAAATGGTAAGTAGTTGTTAAAAAAGAAAGAAAAAAAACTCAAATAGAAAACTCAAGTACAAATAAAAATGATGCATGTTTTATTCAAAATTAGTATACAGCTATCATGCCACTTTGCACAAGTGAAGGAGTCACGTTTCAGACTAAAGCACTTATGTTTTCATAAAGATTTATGCTTTCATTCACACAGGCTTTTAGATACAATTACAAAATATATATTTAAAGAAAAACTGCTAAAAATGCTGGTAAGGATAACATAAGGATAAGTCCATACTTGTATATCTGCACACAAGCATACTTGCATACTGAATTTGCATACTAGCACTGGCATCCACTGGCATAGCACTGGCATTGTATGAATTCTCCCACCTCACATAGGTGCCCTGATCATGATAGTATGGTTGCTGAAGATGAATAAAATATTACTAAAACATACACTGGCCAATAACAGCATGAATACTTAAAATGCACACTAAAATTACTAGTATGCATACTCAAAATAATAGTATGCAAAATAAGTATGCATACCCAAAATACTAGTATGCAAAATAAGTATGCATACATAAAATAATAGTATGCATACTCAAAATATTAGTATGAATGCTCAAAAATAATTGTGTAGGCCTAATTCAGTATCCTGATAATAATACAGATCTGTAAATTGATGTAATTTGAAACAAGCCTGCAGTACAAAATGAAGTATAGTTTATTTAAAATCAGTATATATTTTTCACACAATAGTATATATCAGATTATGTGTTTAATGCTTTCATCCACACAGGCTTGTGAGAAATTTGAAATCTTTGTTCATTATAGGAATGTTCATTATTTGTTTTCATGATGCTTTAGCTGAAGCAGTGTGCTACAGTGCATGTGTGTTAGTCTGGAAGTGTGCCGGAAGTATTCTAGTATGCAAGTATGTATGTCTATGATTCAAGTGTGCAAGTGTGCATGTATTATAGTGCAAATATGCAAGTGTACAAGAGTATTCTGGTATAAAAGTGTGCTAGTATGCAAATCAAGAAAGAATATAAGAATGTAATGAAAGTGGTAAGTAGCTGTTATTCTCAAAATACAGCTATTAAACATCAAGATCTGGTGTTCACTCATTTTCTGTGATGTTCTGGGACATTTTAAGTTCATTTGCTGTCTATGTTTTGAACTAAAATGAGCTCAAAAAAGTATGCATGCATGCAAAAATAAACATTATGCTCCTGCTGAAGTTATTGCATGAAATCGATATAGATGTGCGCATCTCAAACCATTTCTCAATAACCAAATATCACTAAAACATGCACTGGTCAATAAATGTCCATGGATACTTAATAGAAGTATGCATACTCAAAATGTTAGTATGCAAAATAATATGCATGTTCAAAATCTTAGTATGCACACTCAAAGTATTAGTATGCAAAATGCAAAATACATGCTGCTCTTTCCGTATGATCTTGATTCATATCTGTAAATGAATATAATCCAAATGGAAACAAAATGTAATGAAGGGATCAAATTAAATAGAGAACTCAAGTACGAATACAAAATGAAGTATATTTTATTAAAAATTTGTATATACACAAAACATTGCACAAATATTTCCAAAGACAAATTTGCATAATTAATTAAGCATACTTGAGATAAATTTGCATGGAAAATGAAGAAACATGAAAAGAAAAAATAAAACTCGAATAGAAAACAAGAACGAATAAAAATGATGCATGTTTTATTCAGAATCATTATACAGCTTACAAAAGATGGTTTGGATTCAATTAGCATGTCGCTGTGCACAAACGTGAGGAGTCTGGTTTCAGACTAAAGCATTTCTGCTTTCATAAAGATGTATGCTTTCATTCACACAGGCTTTCATTCACATTAGATACAATTTCAAGATATATATTTAAAGAAAAACTATTTTAAAAAAATGCTGGTAAGGATAACATAAGGATAACTGCATACGTGCATACCTGCACACTAGCATACTTGCATACTACTGAATCTGCATACTATACTACTAATACTGGCATCACATCTGGTGTGAATTCTCCCACGTCACTTGTTCTTGGGACAGGCTCCGGATCCATCGTGACCTTGATCACAATAGTGTGGTTGCTGAAGATGACCAAGATATCGCCAAAATATTACTAAAGCACACACTGATCATTAAGAGCATGAATATTTAAAATGCACACAAAAAATACTAGTATGCATACTCAAAATATTAGTATACAAAAGAAGTATGCATACTCAAAATAATAGTATGCAAAAGAAGTATGCATACTCAAAATAATAGTATGCGAAACAAGTATGAATACTCAAAAGTAGGTGTGTTGAATAAGTATGTATGTAAAACAAAATGAAGTATGCTTTATTTAAAATTAGTATACATCTTTCACGTGATGGTTTATATAGAATTATGACTGTGTGATTTATGCTTTCATCCACACAGGCTTTCTTCTGAAATCTGAAGAAAAATGTTAGTTCATCTGATCATTATTCTTCAGTTGCAGCAGTGTGCTACTATGCTTGTGTGTTAGTTTAGAAATGTGCTTGTCTATAAATAGTCTAGTATGCAAGTTTTCTATTATGTAATACTATATTATGCAAGTATATTAATATGTCATATTCTATTATTCAAGTGAGCAAGTGTACATGCAGTATAGTATGCAAGTATATTAGCATGAGTATCCCAGTATAAAAGTGTGCTAGTATGCAAACAAGAAAAAAATATGTAAATGTGATTAAATGTGGTAAGTAGATGTTACGGGACTTAAAGGATCTGCTGCTAACATGTTGGTGCCAGATACCACAGCTTGCATAATAGTAACACACTTGTATACGTGCATACGTGCACAGTTACATATATAAATACTAGTGCATACTATCATATGCATACTAACGCAGTCACATTTCATACTAGCACACTACTACACTTGAATATTTGTATAATTGAAAACTAGTACACTTGCATACTAGCATATGTGTACACTAGCACACTGAGTGAACTACAAGCTCAAACTGTATTTCTTCAAAATTCAGTCTGAATTTGCCATTAAATAAACGTCTGTGCAAGAAAGGAATATAGAGGTGTGCATTTCAAACAATTTAAATACCCAAATGTTATTACACATTCATTGGTCAATAAAAGAGCATGGAAACTTAAAATAAGTATGTATACTAAAATTATTAGTATCCAATAAACTGTGTATGCATGCTCAAAATATGTAGATTAAGTATGCATACTCAATAAATGGGTATTCAGGAAAAGTATGCATACTCAAAATGATATGTAGATTAAGTATGCATACTCAAAATGATATGTAGATTGAGTATGCATACTCAAAAAAATGAGTATTCAGAAAAAGTATGCATACTCAAAAAATGAGTATTCAGAATAAGCATACCTACTCAAAATGATAGTATACAAAATAAGGAGGCATACTCAAAATTGTAGAATGTAGAAGCACTATGTAGTATGTACTCAAAAAGTATGTAAAAAAAAAAGCACGCATCATCCGGAAAGCATTGATAGTTATGAATAGTGAAAGATACGTGCAAGACAAATCTTCGTAAACAAATCTTGATAATTAATTAAGCATACTTGAGATATAGTAAGTACGCATTGTATATAAGAAAGCATGAAAAGAAAGGATAGCAACATTAAAAACTTAAGTTAAAAAAATTTAACTAAGACTACAGAATAAAGTATATTTTATTGCTGAATAATTTAGAGGCGCATCAATGCAGCACTGCAGACTGAATGTTGTATGTTTACTCCTGATTTCTAAAAACAGCTGAAATGTTCGTTTCATACAACGATTGATGGACCTTCAATACAAGTGTATGTATGACAAGGGCTATTGCACCTCACGCTTCATTACTTCCTGTATCTCTGTGCCTGTGAGCTTTAATACAAAGTCGACAGATAATCTCTATCACTGTTCTCTTCTTTATTCTTTCATTCCTAACATTTCATTTTTCGTCCTCTCTCCCTCTTCCTATCTATTTCTCTCTCTCTCTCTCTCTCTCTCTCTCTCTCTCTCTCTCTCTCTCTCTCTCTCTCTCCTCCTCCTCCTCCTCCTTCTCTGTTCCTCTTTCTCATTCTCTGTCTGTCCCGCTTTCCCTCTCCCTCTCTCGTTCTCTCTTTCTTTCGTTCCTCTCTGGCAGCAGTGTGCATTTCTCACACTCGCTTTGCAGCCAGAGCAGACGATGCTCTTGTAAAAGATCTTTCGGCTCCAAACACTGTTCGAATTTCTCTCTTCATTGTTACCGAAGAGGAAAATAATACAGTGTTTGCAACACGTGAATTCAAAGCAGGTAAGGGGGTTTTGTGTCTTTGTAGCTTCATATTTATCTCTTGCAAATGGTATATAGACTGTTCTTTGGGGAAGCGCTGTAAGTGTAGGATGTGGATATTCTGCATGTTTGACTAGGTACATTTTATCCTAATTTTACTTTTCTTTGTAATTAAGCTACGTCCTTCATTTGGCATCTTCAATTTCAATCACTTTTGGCTACACTGACTAATTACTGACATGACCTGCTCTCTAATTTTCTGTCCCACTTACTCTCTCAAAAACACTGAGAGAGAGAGAGAAAGAGCGAGCGAGAGAGAGAGACTTCCTATATGTTTACCAATCCTGTGAATTTAACCATCATATCTGACATTCTTGTTAGCCTGAGACACCATGGGTACTCTCAGAGATCTTCAATTTGCGCTCCAGCTGAAGATCGAAGAGCTGCGTCAGAGAGACGCTCTGATTGACGAACTCGAGCTGGAGCTTGACGCCAAAGACGATCTCATCCGGCGTCTGCAGGGCGAGCTCGACCGCCTGAGGGTCACTCTCAGCGCCCCCGGATCTGCCACAGGTACCCGGCTTCGTTTTCGGAAGGATTTATAAACATTCGATGATACAACAGCAATTGGTGTGAAGAAATGGTGTGATGAAATGACTGCCTAGTGAGAATATGAAATAGAGATTTGCAGCCACGTTGCTCACTGAGCTGAATCAGAAGTCCAGGTGGGGACTTGATAGCTAATATTTTGGGCACGTAGGACCTTCAGATTATTATTATTATTATTATTTTTTAAACCATATTGAAGGGAAAGGTCATGGAGAGAAGTGTTGGTGTTTTAATTACATTTTCTTTTCCATGACTTTTTCCACAACTGTCATCTCTCTTAACCCACATATCCTAAATCCAAAGTAATAACAGCACAATGAAGTCATTTAATAATAATCCCACCAAAACTGATACCATGATGGGTTTTTACAATAGACTATGCAATATTTTTTATCCTTTACAGTGGATGTTGCTTTTCCTCACACGAGGCACTAGTATCTCAATCCTATTCTGTAAATCTAATCAAATAATCAGTTTATTAAGGTGTATTTTTTGTTTTTTTTTTACTATTCTGGTCATTTAACAGGATTTACAGTGCACAGCCTAAAACAGATATCTCTTTTGGATTCTGCACTTATTTCTGATTAAGATTCTGTGCTAGTACATGGAAAGTTATAAGTTCAAACCTTAGAGTTGTCAGAACACTGCTGCTCAGCAAACCCTCCAGACCCACATCTGCTCAGGTTTATGCTTGGATTGAAATCTAACTCACTTCTAAGTCACTTTGGGGAGGAAAAAACGCATCTGCTAAAAAAAAAAAAAGTAACCCAGAGTGTGTTGCTTTGTTTTTTCATACCTCAGGGCAACACCGTGCTTCATCTGTAAGGGTGAAGAGAAGATCTGTGATTACAGAGCCTACAAACCTTGACCCAAATCTGATCTTACAGAATCCTCCCATGAGCCACAGCAAGAACCAGGAGTGAGTCCGACAACTGATCTCACAAACTCACCTTTCTCACAAACTCAACTTACCTTCTGTTTCATGTTTCACCTTCATGTTTCTATTTGTAACTGTACTAAAGTATGGTTTGGTACCTATAATTCTCACAGTGTTGACTCTTGTGCCGTCCCTTTTTTGGCACTTATGGCATACAATAAAGCCGTGACCTTAGGTCCAGTAGATGCAGTCATTGTGTTTGGGATTTCACCCACAGAGAGAAATATGGAGAAGGGATTGGTAATGTTTTGGAAAATTTTATCCTGGCCCAGCGGCAGTTATAGCAAAATGACACAAAGATGATGCACATAGTGTGTTTCTCTCTCAGTCATTTTCTGTCTCCAAGGTCTCAGCGAGTGATTGAGGCGGCGCTAAGGGAGAACGAGTGGCTAAAGTATGTAGGGAGGGAGTTATCAGACCTGGTGGATTGTGCGTACCCCACAACGGCCGCCCAGGGAGCCCGACTCCTTCAAGAAGGTGATGAGGCGTCTCAATCCTTCATACTGGAAGGTAAAGGAATATGAAAAAGAGGATGCAAAGAACTCACAGGAACAAATGATTTGTTTTGATTTTCAAAACTTAAATCTTTTCTAATAATCAGTCCGTACAGGATTTCGATGAGGTTTTGTTTTTTTTTTTTGTGAAAAGAAAAAAAAAAAAAGAAAAGAATTTTGTGCTTTTTTTTTTTTAGGACAACTTGAATTGGTGAAATTGCAATTACACAAAATTGTTTTGCATGGTCTTTCGCAGTGATGTTTGTTGCTAAATGAGACCGTTTACCTGTACTCATGTTCGATGCATGTGAATCAAAGAGGGCTTTGCCTGAATGTGTGTTGTGATGAAGTCACATGATGCGCCTTGGCCAAAATCTGCAGAAAATCTGCAGTAATTTTGAGAAATTGCAAGTTCCTCTGAATATTGAGGAGTTTGCTTGATTTTGCATTCATTTCTGCAATCACAAAATCCTGGATGGACTTTATAACAACATGGAAAACAATGCAAAATGGTTAAACTGATATTATATTATGAGACGGGGTAGTGGGAGTGTGGAATTATCCATGGATTCTGGGAGTTTGGGAGGTACATAGTCTGACATGATTGGTCAGAATAGGGAACATTTTTGCCCAAACCTTGCAATACTGACTGTTACAAAACACTGGAGACTCCTTCCAAAATGTCACCATATCAACAATGATGAATTTTTCTTTGTTAAATAACAGCATTATTATTAGATTAGATTATGTGTACCATCCACCATACACATGCCTGATGTGTGTTGTTACTATAGAAACGATAACACATCAGAACAAGTGCGTTCATGTAAATCTGTGATTTAAATTGCAGTCAGCACTACCATCATAGGCACTGGCACAGAAAATTAATCAACACCAATCACTTCATTCTGACCTATCAAAATAGAGAATTCAAAAGTGCTGTGGTATAAATACCAAAAGTATGTAGAGATAAACATTTATATAAGTACTGTATGTGTTATATAATTTCATGCACATTATATAGATATCAGTGTGTGAGAAGACATTATAACACTCTGAGGCGGGATGTGAGATGGCTGACTGCTTATTACCTTTATGGCCTGAGGAAAAAAATTCAGACTACACGGAAATGATTTATTATTATTATTATAAGACCATTGTTAATGTTGTCTATAATATGTGGTTACTTTCTTAATTTAATATTTTATTCATAAGCAGAGGTTTTTTCATTTCCAGACCACCTTCTTATTTCATCATTAATCACTTCCCATTCATATAATGGTATAAATAAAATGATAAATTTTTTAATTCTTAGTGAAGTATATATAAAAAGACTAAAACCTATTTAGCTTTCTTCTTGTTTATATATATATATATATATATATATATATATATATATATATATATATATATATATATATATATATATATATATATATACACACATACATTTTCTCTTCTCCATTTATTACTAAATCCCCGCTGCTCCTCATATATACAGGTAAGCTGTTACAGCTCAAGGTCTGGTCTAAATGATTTATCACCAGTGCAGCTTTCTCAGGCAAACTGACGTGACCATGATGTTTAATAGATCACCAATATATTATTTCCCCAACCTTCTATTTCTCTTATTTGGGGGGCTCGTATTCAGAAATGATGCCGGTTGCATTTATATTGTTACTGACTTTGCTCTTTTGACCTCATATTTTATGTCTATTTTTAAAAAATTTTTTTATCCAGTGTCTGATTGAGAGAATCAGAATTGCATTACTTATGTACAACGAGGTGTACAGTCATCATATAAGCCGATATCATGGCTGAGTGAGAAAAACACTCTAAACTATCAAGATTTTAGGGGTCCATGCATTTTTTGGTCATTCTACATGAACGGTTCCTTATTGTTTTAAAATCCAGGAAGGAGAAACAAAAGACAAGTCATTTTTCATGTTTATTACAATCAACACCAGATACAAAACATATCTAAAGCTAGCTAAAAGAGTCAGAGGTGTGTATTTGCTGACCTTGACCTAATGATTTACAGCCTGACCAGTGGCAGCCACAGCTTTCAGGAAAATGGACCCTTTTTCTGTTTTATTTAATTTATTATTTAATTTTTTAACTTACAAAGAAGGAAAAGAAACATAAGTTGCTTTTAAATTTTGCATCTGCTTTTAATGATAATTTTTAAAAAATCATTTATTTTTCGTTGCCTAGATTTTGACAACAATCTTTTTTTTAAAAAAAAGATCATGTTTTATTTATTAATTTCTGTTACTGACACGGAAATAGAATGACCAAAAAGTGCATGGACCTCTAAAACCTTGCTAGTCTAGAGCATAAAAAATGAAAATGCATGATTAAAAATAGAAAGACCAAAGACATTCAGGCAGCCTGACGATTTTTATCATCAGGTAGATGCTAAGGCAAGTTTAGAAAGCAGCCAAAATATAAACATATCGACATCATTTTGGTAAAGTACTGCATACATAATCATAAAGCAGAGGTGTCAAATTATAATTTTGGCAGAAATAAAACCTGGTCAAAACCTGATTTTTCAGGATTTTTGGCTGTTTTTCAGAATCCGGGCAGAATTTTGACAGATTTTCCTAGACTGCCAAAGGTTTATTCAAATGTTCTCTGCTTCTTCTCTGACCTACACAAAAAAAATTATGTGACCCTGTTTTTAAAAATAATGTAGCACATTTTATGAGATACCTGCACCTGGAAATCTTTTTTTTTGTGTGTGTTTATGTCATCAACCATTATAGTCTAACAGTGATGGTGTAACTATTTCAGATTTCCTTATCATGGTATACCATTAAAGCGATGTAATGTCACACCCTGTAATACATACTCTGTAAACAGGCATTTTATGGAACTAATTCCATTGTGTTATAATAGATGGAAATATATTAATCTGTCTTACCGGAAGCTTCCATGGTTCTGACAACAGAGAGACAGAGAGAAGATAAAAAGGCGAAGCTAGAGGGAGATAATGTCACTGTGTGATATTGTGAAGCGAAACATGAAGTGAAATGTGTGTGAAGATAAAGAGATGGAGTGTGTGTCAGGGAGAGAACATCAGAAAGGCGCTTATTAATACAGCAGCTTTGGCGCCGCTGATATATTGGCATGGTGTGACTGGTGCCGTGAGCTGGCATCACTTCTGGAGATGACGGCGTGTCCGACTGAAATTTGTGACATCTCAGATAATCTGTCACTCAGCCGTGGTTGCCCCTGGCAACGCCACCAACCTGAGACGGAGGGCACATCTCTAAGGGGTGTCTGTGTGGGCATGTTTTCATATCTTGATGGGGACCAAATGTCTGGTTGGTTCTCACGAGGATAACTGCCTTTATTTAAAAAAAAAAAAAAAAAAATTATTAAAGAGGCAAAATGTTTCATTTTGGTTACTGAGGTTAAGGTTAGTGTTAGATTTAGGTGTACACATAGCATTAATTAGCTGCATTAATAATTATGTCAATGGAAAGTCCTCACAAAGATAGTAAAACGAATGTGTATCTTTCAGAGGGAAAACTCGAGGTATCCAGGGCTGGCCAGAAGCTGCACATTATTGAATCTGGAACACTCTTCGGAGAGCTGGCCCTGCTTTACAACTACACCTGCACTTCTACTGTTACAGGTACACACACACACACACACACACACACACACACACACACACACACACACACACACACACACACACACACACACACACACACACACACACACAACCCTCTATATCTGGAAAAATCTAATCCAATATTAAGTGAATGAATGCAGTAACAGGGCAGCTGGTTATCTCTCTCTCTTTCTCTCTCTGTCTCTCTCTCTCTCTCTCTCTCTCTCTCTCTCTCTTTCTAACACATACATATTTGAGATGCGGTGCATGCACTAGCATGAGCAGCCCAAAAGCACACAATGAGCAGCAGATGATTCCCATCAGCACTGATCTGCTTTGGCTTTTGCTATGGCGAGATCAATGGAATTTCAAATCAAAGTTCCCCAAACATGTCTACGAGCTCCCAAAACGCAGAGTGCACAGACTATCAAACACACACGCTCCGTCTGCTTACTGCAGCGTTCTCAAGTATGCATTCATTCTGAGGGTTGTGGAAGATGGCATTTCAGTCATGTGATATAAAACAGAGATCGTGTAATAGCTTTTCATAGAGATCATCAAAAATGAAACAAGGCCTTCTGTATTGTAATGGATTATTCAGGAGTTGTGGCACATATTGTGATGTTGGTACCTCTCTGAATCAACGTTTACAAATTTGGTACACTAATACACTATATGGCTAAAAGTTTGTGGACACCTTACCACCACACCCTTATGTGGGCCTTCCCCAAAGTTAGACGCACACAATTGTATAGAATGTCTCTGTATGCTGTAGCATTACAATTTCCCTTCACTGGAGCTAAGAGGCCCAAACTTGTTCCAGCATGACAATGCCCATGTGCAAAAAGAGAGCTCCATGAAGACATGGTTTGCCAAGGTTGGAGTGGAAGAACTCAAGTGTCCTGCACAGATCCCTGACCTCAACCCCACTGAACACCTTTGGGATGAACTCCACCCCAGACCTCCTCACCCAACATCTCACCCAACATGAGATCAGTGCCTGATCTCATTAATGCTCTTGTAGCTGAATGAGCACAAATCCCCACAGCCACGCTCTAAAATCTAGTGGAAAGCCTTCCCAGAAGAGTGAAGGTTATTATAACAGCAAAAGATGGAATACATCTGGAATGGGATGTTCAACAAGCACATGTGAATGTGATGGTCCAGTGTCCACAAACATTTGGTCATGTAGTGTGCTTGGTTTTGCTGGTGGTAGAAATGTAATTTTTTTTTTTTTAAGAAATGCATTTTGCATAAACAACAATTTTTAAAATGTATTTACAGTTTGGTCCACATAGAGCAGTGTGGTATCAACGGTGTGAAAAGGGTTTTAAAAAGTGAACCTGGTAGTCACTAATTCCTATTAGCATTTGTACTGAATTGGTTAATTTGTCTGTGTTAGTTTTCCAAAAGGGTAAAAACTTCCACCCCTCCTACCTCGAATTTTTTGTGTGACCCAAGTCCTGATACACACTTCTACTTCAATTACTAGAAGAGAGATCATGTCTTAGAAGGCATAGAAGACAAACCTTCTTCATTGATGGCCTTGGAGGCTATATCTCTGCTTGGAAAGAGAAAGTAGATCTAGTGAATTACAGTTGATAACATTTCTAAATAAAAGCATACCTATAAAAGAAACCCAGACATCCCTTCTATTTTACCTCATACACACTGTTTGAATCAGTGCAGGTGCATCCATAAGACTGAGACTGCTGCATCGATTCAAATCTTTATACGCGTGTACAGTAATTCTCAGTTCTAGGAGCTCTATTTGCTGAGCAATTTTGTATTTTTGCCGCTCTATTACACCTAATGGATCAGGCTATTATCGAGCCCTACGTGAGCCGATGTCAGATGTGTTACATGAACTGTCATTGGGATCAGTGGACATTAGCTCTTTTATTTTTATTTTTTTTCGCTGGAAAACCAAGACCGTGGATATTTAGAATATAGGCCATATTTTTTAGTGTGAAAGTAAGTCCTTTTCCCTTACATGTATCATTAGTTTCAACCCTCTTGTCTTTGTATTACCTCATCTAAACTTAAAGGGAAATTCTGCCAAAAAGATGTATGGATGTTCACTCAACCCTTCAAGTGGATACACAGTCAGGAGCTTTGGGTAATTGGTCTCTCTATCTCTCTCTTTCTATTTTCTCTATCTTTCCCCGTTCAGCTCAATTCTTTTTTTTTTTTTTTTTTTTTTTGGCATGGCTGCTTTTCTATTATAAATGCAAACCACAGAATGCTAATGAAGCTAATACTGCTGACAACAGAATGACAATATGTACGATGTCATTAACATTTGTTCACCCAAATTCTTTTCCATATATACACTTGCTTTAAATGATAAAGAAGGGTGGCAAATGAAAGGAAAAACCAATGTCGGGGGGCAAAGATCCTGGTCCGCGAGGATGACTCCGCCCCCATCCACATGTCAGGAGGATGAAAATAATGTAAATCGTGTGCTCTGGCCTTCACAGTCACTTGATATCGTAACAGTTGAACTGGAGTGATGGGCAAACGCTCACAGCAAACGCTCTCTCCATCACAATCAGCAAAACACCAACTAAGGGAATATCTTTTGGGAGTACGGTTTATCACACCATTACAGTTCCAGAGACTTTGTAGAATCTGTGTCAAGCTTCTCTGGTGGTTCCTAGTGGCCTAATACCTTACTAACACACTTAATGCTGGGTTTTTCTTTTAATCTGTCACTTATCTGTTCTTTATCATCTGCATATCTTTTAGCTTACTGTACAATTATGTCTTTAAACTGTGAATGAAGTGATTCTGGTTGTCACACATACAGTATATACACAGAATACAAGTGGCTTGTATATTTGGTACACTTGGGGTCTAATTAAAAAAATAATAATAATAATTTAACCAGACTGATCATTTAAGCCAAATTTCTTTATGTTTTGAATGTATATTTCATGGTTATAATCTTTAGTTTCTATTTTTTTCTCTTCCTTACTCTCTCTCAATTGCTCAATCAGTCCCTCGCTCTCTCTTTCCATGAAGTTCTCCATTTTCTCCATGTCCTTTGAGCTGAAAGCCGAAGCACTGAGCTGTTTTCTGACAGAGAGACTGATTGAGATTGTGAAAGTAGGGGAGAAAGAGAAAGACAGAGAACGGGTTAATGTTTTCCATGGACTGAGCCTGAATTGAGCAGTGCCGCTGTGCTGATGCTTTATTCCACTCGATCGGTTCATTATGTCACATCTCCTCTCTCATTCGCTCGCTCTGTATGCTGTTAGTCAGCAACTGTCTACTTTGATTGTCTGGTGCTTTTATCTTGCAATTCTCCTTCTCCTGATTCCCCCACTTTCCCTCTGTTTTTCACTGAAAAAATTCTCAATCTATTACTTGAACATCTCTCTCTTCCTTGCTTTTCATTTAATCTGTACAGGGATGGATGAACAACCACGACTGTGTGATTTCTTTATAATGCTTCATCTTTGTTATTCTCTCTTCATACCACTGTGCTGTTGAATGCTCCATTCTGATTGGTCAAAAGGTTTGATACATTTTTGATAACAGCAGCAAAGCAAATCACAAATCTCATAGCTTCTATAATGTAAGTGATAACAGAAACTAACATTTTGTGGACATTCCATAATATTAAATGTAACTATAAATGGATAAAAAGTATGGTGTCTCATTGTTTAATAAATAAATAATTATCAGTGTTGGCAAATTCCTGTTGTACAAGGGGAATAAACACTTCAGGGTGTGCTGTTATAGGAAAATAATCAACTTCTGGGCGGTAACAGGAACGCAATCATTGATTATTTTCCTGTAACAGCATGTCTTGTTGTGTTTTATTTCTTATACATCATTCTCATTTATTTAGCCTTTGTACACTGTTATTGTCCTTCTCTTCATTTCGTTTAATATAATTTACATTATTTATAATCTATTTTCCTTTTCTCATATACATTTATAACATCAATTTCTTTCTAAATTATCCTCCTTCTCTAGGTCTCATTCTCAATTATACATTTGATCTGTTTCTATCTAGACATCATATCTTTTCTCTCCTTGCCTCACTTCTTTCCTTATATTAATTTAATTTTCTCTATAATTCGTTCTCTTCTCCCTAATTTACTTTCTTTCTAAGGCATTTTCTTCCTCTATCTCTTTTTCTCTACATAATATTCTATATACCCCCACTTTCTATCCTTGTCTATTTTTTCTCCTTCTGTTTCTCTACATCACCTGAACGTCTCACACAGTGTTGCCTTGGGGACTCTTGCCTCGTGCTCGCTTCATGTATAACCTGATGACTTCCAATTGACTGAGTTGAAATTCCCACATAAGCAGTGTGCTGAGAAAGTCTCGGTGCAGCCCGTAATAAACACACATCTGTAGAAGTGGAGCAAACAGAGCACTTTTTAATAATGCAACACACAACAATGTAATGGGCTTATTAAAAAGATGACCTTTCAGCAGGACATGATCTCAGCTGCGATGGAGATGGAAGACATTTTATTACACTTCTTATCTGAGAGCTGGCTGAATGGTCTCAATGAATTTGTATTATGAAGAATCTTAGTGTCATTTCAGAAATGGCTCTCATGCAGTACTAGGCATCACACTTACGCTAGTGCTAGTGTCTTATGAAGAGCATTGTTTTTTTTAAATGATAAAAATAAGAAAAAAAAAATAGCAATCAAGTGAGAGCTAATAAATACTGTTACCACAAATTTATCTAATTCAATAAGTAAAAAAAAGTAACTAAATAATTATTTGTAATTAAATATCACAATGAATATACAAATGCAGAAAAATTGGCTGTGCTCTCAGGGAGGGAAGGATGGCATACTTTCTCTCTCCTATCACTCACAGCAACACTAGCCAACCATGGGCGTCTGTGAGCTCATGCATGTGGAAGTGGGGGAATAGCGCTTTCCTCTGAGTGTTTTACACCGCCCCCTGACGCTGCATGAGCAGCAGTTTGAAAAGATGTGGTCGGCTGGCTTCATGTGCCTTGGAGGAATAATGGTTGGTTGCTGTCATGTGATAGGAGATTGCTGCTTGATTGGAGGGAATTGGCCATGACTAAATTAGGGAGAAAATCTTGGGAAAATAAATAAATAAATAAATAAACAAACAAATAAATAAATAAATAAATAAATAACCAAAAAAAAACACAGAAACAAAGAAAGACTAGAAAGACCAGAAAGAAAGAAAGAAAGAAAGAAAGAAAGAAAGAAAGATTTGACCGAAAAGCATGGATGAATGAATTAATTAACAGAACATGAAGAAAGAAAGAAAGAAGGAAACATACATACAAACAAACAAATAAGCAAACAAAGACTAGCCAGGAAAGAAGGCAAGAAAGAAAAAGAGAAAGAAAGAAAGAAAAAAGAAAGAAAGAAAGAATCAAAAAAGCAACTAGAACTGAAAAGCAGACTAGATTGAAAAGCATGGATGAATGAATTAATGAACAGAACATGAAGAAAGAAAGAAAGAAAGAAAGAAAGAAAGAAAGAAAGAAAGCAGGAGGTAAGCGAAGAGAAGTGCAACAATTCTTCCCCTGAACTCAGACGACTCTATTAATCTGAATCATTATTAATTTAAGCAGAAGTCAGGAAGTGAAGATGGAGAGAATGGAGGAGAGGAGAGAAAAAGCAATCGCTCTCTATTCACAGCTGTTCTCTTTAGATGTGTAGGAATGGGAGCAAAGCAGAATGAGGTCAGTGTGCAGAGAGAGAGAGAGAGAGAGAGAGAGAGAGAGAGAGAGAGAGAGAGAGAGAGAGAGAGAGAATAATTTGTGCATTTGCTGATGTTTGAGTGCTGGGTTTAAAGTCTTCATTTCTTCCTTCACAGTGTTGCTGTGTTTCTTAACATGATGGTTGTTTATTATTCATCTAGCAGAAAACCACATCACAAACCATCTGTCACTATATCAGTATATGTAATGCGACTCATTGTTTAAGGTTTATAGGAGCTTATAGCACAGTGCTGTTGAATTCTCCATTCTGATTGGTCAGAAGGTGGTGCTTATTTAAACAGCAGCTCTGACAGCAGTGCCGATTGTAATTCAAATCACAGGTTTATATTAATGAGCTCGTTCTAATCGCTGGCAAATTGCTGTGGTTTGTGCTTTGCATCAGACTGCATCATGCTACACAGTCAGTGATTACTTTTCCATTACAGATATAGAATAGCTCTATAGGAGGCCATTAATATACTATAGGATACCATTACTGTAATATAATGTGGTACAGGTACAGTATATTGTCAAACTCCAACAGAGGTCAGTTCAACTACAAATGAGTGACACACCACCTTATCTGACTCACATACCACAGCGAAATGATGGTGATGAACTCACTGTCAAAAGAGAAAGAAGAAAGAAAGAAAGAAAGAAAGAAAGAAAATTTGGGCCTGGAAAAGACCAAATTTAACCAAATTTTATTTAAATCAATCTCTATCTATCTATCTCTATCTCTATCTCACTCTCTCTCTCTCTCTCTCTCTCTCTCTCTCTCTCTCACTCTCTCTCTCGCTCTCTCTCTCTCTCTCTCTCACTCACTTTCTCTCTCGCTCTCTCTCTCTCTCTCTCTCTCTCTCTGTCCAGCACTGACGAGCAGTAAGCTGTGGGTGATCGAGCGTCAGGCGTTTCAGAGAGTCATGCAGAGGAGCAGCGTTCTCCGCATCACTCAGTCTGTGGATGTTCTCCGCAGGTCAGAACCTCAATCGTAGCTCTTTTAGAAAGCTGCACAGTGTCAGACCTTGGAACAACCCAGTCATGAACAAACACAAAACCTCACTGCAAGGTCTCTTTTCTATTAAACCTTCCTGGAATATTTCTAAACCAGATGTACAGAATTCACACAGTGAAGGGGCAGTGAGGGGCAGAGTCATTTGCTTATTTCCTTTTGTTTACTTTGCTGCATATTTTATTTCCTTTTTCAGTGTGCCGTTGCTCTGCACCTTACCAGAGGATAATCTCATTAAAATCTCAGATGCTCTGCAAGAGGTAAGATTTTCCATGCTGGCAACCTCACGTATAGTATTCTGTATGTACTGCATGCTAGAAGTCTATATGTAATTATACAAATATTTGAAGATTTGGACATGTGTTAATCAGAAAGATTTGGGGGGGTGACAGATTTATTAGCTTCATAGCTACAGTTCACTACTTTTACATTATTTATTTATTTGTTTTACAACACACACCTTTCTGGCAGTGTCATTACAGCGATGGAGACTACATTGTGAGACATGGCTCTCCTGGAGACACCTTCTTCATCGTGAGCAGTGGCCAGGTGAGAAAGCTAAAATTACACATGCAGAAATAATAACACTGATTTAATGTCTTTCTCAGAGACAGGGACGCTTTACTAAAACAATTTGAAATTATAGACAATGGATTTGAACTCACAACCTTCTGGTCACTAGCAGAGAACATAAATGTTGTGTCACAAGACAGACAGAAAGAAAGAATGGAGGGATGGATGGAAGAGCATATTGAAGGAGGGATGAAGGCAGAGTGTGAGGTTGGGGGAAGAAAGAAAGAAAGAAAGGAAGGAAGGAGGGATAGATGGACAGAAGAGCATATCAAAGGAGAGATGAAGGGAGAGTGTGAGGTTGGGGGAAAGAAAGAAAGAAAGAAAGAAAGGAGGGATAGATGGATAGAGAAGCATATCAAAAGAGAGATGAAAGGAGACTGTGAGGCTGGAGGAAAAGAAAGAAAGAAAGAAAGAAAGAAAGAAAGAAAGAAAGAAAGAAAGAAAGAAAGAATGTAGGGATGGATGAATGGAAGAGCATATTGAGGGATAGATGAAGGGAGAGTGTGAGGTTGGGGAAGGAAAGAGAAAGAAAGAAAGAATGGAGGGAAGGATGGAAGAGCACATTGAAGGAGGGATGAAGGGAGAGTGTGAGGTTGGGGAAAAGAATGAACGAAAGAAAGAAAGGATGGAGGGATGGATGGATGGAAGAGCATATTGAAGGAGGGCTGAAGGGAGAGTGTGAGGTTGGGGAAAAGAATGAACGAAAGAAAGAAAGGATGGAGGGATGGATGGATGGAAGAGCATATTGAAGGAGGGCTGAAGGGAGAGTGTGAGGTTGGGGAAAAAGAAAGAAAGGAAGAAAAAAGAAAGAATGTAGGGATGGATGGATGGAAGAGCATATTGAAGGAGGGATGAAGGGAGATTGTGAGGTTGGGGGAAGGAAAGAGAAAGAAAGAAAGAATGGAGGGAAGGATGGAAGAGCACATTGAAGGAGGGATGAAGGGAGAGTGTGAGGTTGGGGGAAAGAAAGAATGAACGAAAGAAAGAAAGGATGAAGGGATGGATGGATGGAAGAGCATATTGAAGGAGGGATGAAGGGAGATTGTGAGGTTGGGGGAAAGAAAGAGAAAGAAAGAAAGAATGGAGGCATGGATGGATGGATGGATGGAAGAGCATACTGAAGGAGGGATGAAGGGAGATTGTGAGGTTGGGGGAAAGAAAGAGAAACAAAGTAAGGGTGGAGGGATGGATGGATGGAAGAGCATATTGAAGTGGGGTGAAGGGAGAGTGTTGGGTTGGGGGGAAAGAAAGAAAGAAAGGATGGATGTAGGGAGGGAGTTAGAGGGAACTTAAAACAATGTGTAGTAACTGAGTATATAGTGTTTAGTTTGGTGTTTAATATGTTAGTTGTAGTGTTATAAAGTATACTGCTGTGTTCAGTGTTCAAACATACAATAGCAATTAAATAACTGGAGCAACCTCTCACTGGGAGTTAATGCATCACTGATATAAGACGCATGTTGGCTAATGTATTGATTTTGGCCTAACTATTCAAGTAAATCAGAACAAGTCTAGTTTGGATTCGCAGACTGTATATTACGTGACTGTCTGATTGTCCATCAGGTGCGGGTGTTAGAGAGGCGCTCGGTCAGTGAGGACAGTGTGTGTGTGTCCATCCTCTCCAGTGGAGACAGCTTCGGGGACAGAGCTCTGAAAGGGTAAGAAACCTAAAAATAGAGCAAACATCCAGCAGGGGGCGATGGCCTCCAATACACCACGCGAAGACAAGACTCTTTTTTTTATTTTTTTCATTTGCAGTTTTGAAGGTGCAGAGTAGAGGTAGGTGTTACTGAGCAGGAATGTTACCGAATACGAATACATTATTCAGAATAAACAGATAATGTGTGCTAAATGGATACAAATAGTACTGTACTATTCTTTATTTATTTTTTTTTTTGCTTGCCAGAAAGGTTAACTAGAGGGCCTGCAATCCCAAGTGGGAAGTTTTTTACTTTCATGAAGGTGAGAGGGAACGGTTAGATATGAAGCTTGCGGGACAAAGACCATGTTCATTAACATGAACATACAACATTCATTCATTCATCCTTAGTAACTGCCTGGTCAGGGTCGATGAGGTTTACATTAGGATGCTAGTTTGTTTCTGTTTTGAGAAATAGAGCCAACTGAATTCTCTACAAACTAAATGACGAGACTGAGATCAATGGAGATTGAGATCAATTATCAACTGGAGTGATGTAGCTGATGTTGAAGAAAGCTGACACTGTTGGTAGCTCTACTTCTGGGTTTTTCCCTGTGTGTCTGAGGGAATAGTGGTAAGGATTACACACAGTGGCACCCCTATTACTGAAAGTGAATGAAGGTAATAAATGCATCACACAACACCACACAGGTACCCACTACACTGTCATGTTAATGAATGCGGCCTTGCTTTGTTCCATGAGCTTCGTATCTGACCGCATGCTCCCATAAGCATAAAAGTAAAAAATGTCTGCTCCCAGGACGTTTTTGTTAGCCTCTGTGGGATACCAGTCCTAATGCAAATCACTACTGTAGAGATTTCTTTCTAATGCACTAAGCTGTTTCTCCAAACCAACCCAACACCAAATCTGCACTTCACTGAGAGAGTTATTCAGGTTTGAGATTGTGAGAGCAGTCTTGATTGTGAATAAATTTCTGTCCTATATTCGCTCTACACTAGAATATACGCTTTCACCTTTAGACACAGAGATTTCACTGAATGTTTTTCTGCTGGAGAAATGTTGACCAGAGAATAGCTCTAATCAGCTAATTAACTCAAAACGCCTGCAAAGGTTTCCTGAGCCTTTAAGCTCTCAGTCTGGTTCAGTACACACAACCACAATATTCATGGAATAATATTCATGGAAAGTTGACTGGAAGGGAAAAGCGTGGTAGGAAACAGGGATGACCGCAGCCTTGAAAGGATTGTCAAGCAAAGCCGATTCAGGAGCTTGGGGGAGCATCACAAGGAGTGGACTGAGGCTGGAGTCAGTTAATCAAGAGCCACCACACACAGACATGTCCAGGAAATGGGCTACAAGTGTTGCATTCCTAGTGTCAAGCCACTCCTGAACCAGAGACAACATCAGAAGCGTCTTACCTGGGCTAAGGAGAAAAAGAACTGGACTGTTGCTCAATTGTCCAAAGTCCTCTTTTCAGATGAAAGTAAATTTTGCATTTCATTTGGAAATCAAGGTCCCAGAGTCTGGAGGAAGAGTGGAGAGGCACAGAATCCAAGCTGCTTGAAGTCCAGTGTGAAGTTTCCATAGTCAGTGATGATTTGGGGTGCCATGTCATCTGCTGGTGTTGGTCCACTGTGTTTTCTCAAGTCGAGAGTCAGTGCAACGTCTACCGGGAGATTTTAGAGCACTTCATGCTTCCATCTGCTGACAAGCTTTATGGAGATGCTGATTTCCTTTTCCAGCAGGACTTGGCACCTGCCCACAGTGCCAAAACTACTAGTAACTGGTTTGCTGACCATGGTATTACTGTGCTTGATTGGCCAGCCAACTCGCCTGACCCGAATTTTGTCAAGAGGAAGATGAGAGATACCAGACCCAACGATACAGACAAGCTGAAGGCGGCTATCAAAGCAACCTGGGCTTCCATAACACCTCAGTAGTGCCACAGGCTGATTGCCTCCATGCCACGCCGCATTGATGCAGTAATTCGTGCAGAAGGAGCCCAGACCAAGTATTGAGTGCATAAATTAACATACTTTTCAGAAGGTTGACATTTCTGCATTATAAATTCTTTATTCTAATATTTTGAGATACTGGATTCTTGATTTCCATGAGCTGTAAGCCGTAATCATCAAGATTAAAACAAAAAAAGGCTTGCAATATTTCACATTGTGTGTAATGAATCTAGAATATAAGAAAGTTCCACTTTTTGAATGAAATTACGGAAAAAAACGAACTTTTCCACGATATTCTAATTTTTTGAGATGCACCTGTATTAGCTGCTATATGATGATCCTCTGTCTTGTTTCTCTTTTTGATTACCCCTACTTACACTGGTAGTTTTTCCCCTTTACTCTTATTTACTTATGCTCATCTATCTACCATGTAGTAACTATTTTCTGCATCATTTAACTAAATGTTAAATGTATATGTTTTCTTTTTTTCAGAGAGGTATCTAGGTCTTTGAGTGTTGTTTCTGCAGGTGATGCCACATGTCTGGTCATAAACAGAGAGTAAGTATTTCATGTCAAATAATGTTGTTTTTTAAAAAAAAATAGTATCACACAACCTATATATTGTTCTAAATCACAATACATAAAGCACAAGATGTAATATAAAAGGGAAAGTTCTGGCAAAAGGAAGAGTCAGCATTATTACCATATTCCTAGGTCTGTCATGAGGTTTATAGGAGCATCTGTAGACACAAAGGAGAATGGAAGCAATGAGGCAAATGCCAGGTATGCCCCAAACTCCATACACATTAAAGTGCAGTTAGTTATTTTCATAAGTGCTTTTAAACCTATAATAATCATATATTGCACCGAAGTGCTGTTGAATTCTCAATTCTGACTGGTCAGAATTGGATAATTTTCTATAATAGCAGCTCTGATAGCAAATTGTAAGCCAGTTCCAAAGTAGCTGGGGTCATCTGGAGGCAAAGGAAGGCTTATAAATGTATTAATTGCAATTCCACTTGGCTGAGGTCTTTAAAAATGTACAGACTACTTTTATACTGTACATGAATCGGAAATCTGCAGGACTGCAGACGGAGGCGACGGACTGTGCAATGTCTCACTCAGTGATGTTCAGGTGCTGTGTAATGTCGGAGAAGGACAATACAGCCACACACAGCTGGTAAGAATGAAGGAGCGCTAATTGTATAGCTATTAAAGGTGCATCACATGTTATTGAGATGTTTTTATTTTGCGCAACTGCTACCCACAGATCAGTGATTTAGTGAATCATTTCCCGAGAGTTCATTCTAATTAAATAAATTGCCATCTGTTCGGATTTCCACTTTCTCATCACACTCTGTTCATCTTTCTCTTCAGGTACATTTGAAGAATGACACCAGTCGTGTGTTTGTGCTGAAGGTTATAAGTAAACATGCTTTAGTGAGCTCAGGCAACAGAGCACGCATCCTCGCCGAAAAACAAATCCTGATGGACGCCCGCTGTCCTTTCATTGTCAGGTCAGTTTAGCTCTCATTGTTCACAATGACCAAGGACTTCCTGTCCAGCTGTGTTAGATATGTTCAGAGTCTCAGAGGTTGAAGATGAAAATGTGATCGTATGTGCATTTACATATCTGTTTAAAAGTATATCCTGTCTTCTGTCAGGTTATATTGTACCTTTAGAGATGCAAAGTGCCTCTACATGTTGAAGGAGGCGTGTTTGGGTGGAGATCTGTGGACTTTACTAAGAGAGAGGTAACTCCTGGATAAAAATATTAACTCATATTAATTCAGTTATGCATGTGCACTCAGTGGCCACTTTAATAGGAGGGGGGAGGAGGGGAATGTGATCTCGTAGAATGTTTGTTGGTGCCAGATGAGCTGGGTTGACTATTTTAGGAACTGCCGTTCACTTTTGGCAGCCAAGAACAGAAATCTGACACTACAGTGGGCACAGGCTCACCCAAACTGGACATTTGTAGATTGAAAAAAGCCAACAAGATGTTTTTCCGACTTTCAACTGACTCGTTTCGGTTAGTGTTCCTATTAAAGTGGCCAGTGAGTGTATTCTTGCTATACATAATACATATCATCTTTGTTGTATAGTGTTGTCAATTATGACAGGTTGTCTTCAAATGAAAATGGTGTGTTACTGTACCTTGAGGAAAATGATATCACTTGCGTGTTTGTTCCAGGGGTCCGTTTGATGAAAATGCAGTCCGTTTCTATACAACCTGTGTTCTGGAGGCTTTGAGATTCCTCCATGGCCAAGGCATCATCCACAGAGACCTGAAACCAGAGAATGTGCTGCTGGATCAGAAAGGATATGCCAAACTGGTGCAGTGTTCTCTTCTTCACATTCTCAGCAGATCAATGCTGAAAAGATGATCATTTTCTCTCACAGTATTTGGATGGATGGATGGATGGATGGATGGATGGATGGATGGATAGATCTTTATTGTCATTTCACAGTACAGGTACAAAAATAAAAATAAAATAAACAAATAAGTCTATGAGCAGCTAATGTGTAGCTATTGAGTAGATAACAGAATGGATAGTAAATTGGTATAATGTTAAATAGTCAATTACTCAAGCATTCAAGTTAGACTATTTGTATATAAGCACACAATATAAGTCATTGCACGTGTTATGTAAGGAATAAAACACAATTAGATGTGCTGTTATAGGATAACAACCCGTACCAGTGTTTTATTCCTCTTAGGCCACAACAATTTGCCAACATTAGCATTTATTTATTTATTAAAGAATGACACCTCCTACATTTTACACATTTATAGTTACACTTAATGTTGATTGATGGAACAAGTTAGTTCCTGTTATCACTTACATTATAACAGCTATAAATAGCCATTTCCCTGACCAGCCTCACTTTTTTCTCTCGACACAAAAACACAGCTTGTCATGTTACTAAGAAGCTACAAAATCCTGTAAAATGTCTTGTGTCTGAAAACATTAAAGGTCGTAAGGTTACAGCAAAATGCGTCCCCACAGAAAACTTCACCATATCAATGATTACACGTTTTTAATCCATTTCTGGATTGTAAATACAAGTCCCTGTGTATGTTTTACTACAGAAATGATATTAGAACAAGTGCATTAATATAAACCTTGCAGCTGGAACTACTGTCAGAGCTTCTGTTATAGAAAATTAATCAACGTCTTCTCATCAGAATAGAATAGAAAATGATATATATATATATATATATATATATATATATATATATATATATATATATAATATATAATATATAATAATAATAATAAAATAGAATAAAAAATAATAGTAATAATTACAAAAAAAATAAATACAATAAAAAAGAAAATAAAAATAATAAAGTGACAAAATGCAAGGTGCCACTATAGGACAAAAGTATAAAGGTTACAATAATTATGTACATTAACACCATAAAATAAAATACAGTGAGGTAAATTAGAAATAAGTAAATAAGCAGTATGCTGAGTGTGTGCTATGTGATCATAGCAGTAGATGGTTTCTGAGCATGTGCAGCTCAGAGATGAATTTTGCTGCAGTAGGTGTGTGACTCTGCCCCTGGTAGCACCTGCATTTGCCTTGTCTCTCTCTCTCTCTCTCTCTCTCTCTCTCTCTCTCTTTTTCAGGCAGGCTTTGGCTCTGTTAAGCTGCTTGGTTCTCTCCGGAGAACCTGGTCATTCTGTGGCTCAGCAGCTTACCAGGCTCCAGAGACCATACTGCACAAGGGTCACGGTGTGCTGGCAGATTTCTGGGCTTTAGGAGTCTTTGTATATGAATTACTCAATGGCAGGTGAGAGTTCAAATAAATTCAAATAAATTTGTTCCCTAATCAAGAAATGGTCATTTGTGTCTTGTAAATCGTATTCAATATGTATCATCAATATGCTCTTTTTAGCCTGGAATTTATATACGTACACATATCCACTATTCCAATATTTCACTTTTCACATGCATACTTTTATATCTGTGTATCCCATCCCCTGCAGTCCTCCATTCTCAGGCCCAGATAAGCTAAAGATCTGTGCAGCGGTTTTGAAGGGAATCGATGCCGTAGAGTTCCCAGAGGCCATCAGCAACCCTGCGGCTGATTTCATCAAACAACTCTGCAGGTAAAAATGCCAAGAGAGTTTATTAGTGAAGCAAAAGCTTCACTATGTTGAGCCACAACTTTCTCCAAAAAATAGTTGCTCGGACACCTGCAAGCTATCGTTGGTAGAAACAACACTGTTGATAAGTATTGATATTCTGCTGTACGAGGAGTCGAGGCATTCAAGGAAAAATCCACCCTGAACAATGTGATTATTAATCTTTATAATTTAAATGGCCTCCAAGATTTCTTTTATAATGAACTTCTGATTTGACTTTTTTAGTTTCTTTTATCAACATAACGGTTAACAGTTTCCTACATTGCCCACAATGCAGACCAACTTCCTGCTGATAGTGGTGTCAGTGCAGCAGAGCTTTAGTCCTGTAGTCTGATCAGCTCTCACCTCATCATCTGTACAGCCTGCTCAAACAATTCAGCTTCCAAAGCTTTAATTTTCATGCTAATACCAGGAACAATCCTATTCTTCTTATGTTTGAAGAAGAAATCTGCAGGATCTGGTGGTTCATGTGATGTGATCAAAAGAGTTGGGTCTAAAATGAACACATAGCCATCCATGAATTCTGGATGGACGCTGAGAGTGTTGGTTGCGATCGAAAGATCCAGTATAGGGGAGTTTTGATAGGTCTTTATCTAAGAACAGTTGGATATTTTCTAAGAAACCTGGGAGCTAGACAAAAAAAGGAAGTTATGTGTCATCTGCATAGCACTAGAAGGAGAAGCCATGAGGTCTAATCACTAAGTCCAGTCAGAACCAACCTCCTGGGAATGCCATTTGGTGAGACTGCAAGGAAAGGGAAAATCAATCTTTTGTTTTCACTGAAAAGAAACTGCATCTCTTCTACTGAAATTGATCTTAAGACAAATGAAATTTTGTCTAAGGCAGTTTTTCTGATAAAAATGAATGAATATTTTGTATCTACATCTCTCCGTACAGAGATACAGTATACAGCGGCTTGCACAAGTATTCATCCCAGTGAACTTTTCCACATTCTGTAATGTTACAATCTGGAACTTAAATCTCATTACTACTGACTCACGTCCTCTTTAAAAAGACCCTGACTTTTGGTGTATGGCCTTTAGGCAGAGTCACTGTGCTATATTCTTTTCATTTTTTTAAACAGTTGATTTAATTGTACTATGAGAGATGTTCTGGATTATTTTTATAACCAAACCCTAACTGATTGGCTGATATTAAGGGCAATTTTGTGTAGATTTATGACATATAATCCCAATTAAGTCCATTTCATTTTCAACACTACAAAAAGTGTAAAAGTTCAAGGGGGTAAATACTTATACTTGTGAGCCACTGCACACACTACCATATATCTCAGAATAGCCATGCTCTTTGTTCTGTATGCCATTTATTATGCCACTTCCAGAGAGAATCCCACAGAGAGACTGGGCCAGAGGAATGGGATCAGAGACATTCAAGGACACAAGTAAGAGCTCAGAATTGGTAAACTGAGGACTTTTTTTATTTGCACAATGAGAAATAAGTTGCAGTTTCTTTTTACATAATTCCTGTGTTTCTCCAGGTGGTTTGAAGGATTTGATTGGGACGCTGTGTGTAAAGGCTCACACACTCCACCTATATTACCACATGTAAGAACAGCAGAGCGCGCACGCTGTCTTAAAATGCACCAAGAGGACCTTGTTATGAATTTGACATTATTCATAGCATTGTTATTGCATCATCCTGCTGTTTTCCTGTCTTGCAGGTCCAAGGCTTTTTGGATTGTTCCTGCAGTGAGTATCACACAGACTCATCACCAGTAGATGACTCGGACTGGGACAAAGACTTTTGATCTGTCCAATGGTCGGATATCACATGATGGATTATGTGAAAAGACTGTTATGAAAAAACTTCAGTTAATGGAATTTTTAGCCAGTCAGATACGGACCTTAAATGTAATAATCGAGAATATAACTCATTTTCTATCTGACTAAATCTAATTATCCTCTGTTTCTGTGATTTGGATAAGTTATCTGTATCTTCCTACTAAATCTGTTAAATGTGAAATTAAAGCTGACTCACATTAGTTTCTTTATAAAAGTGTTAAATAGGTCACTTTGTTTCATTATGTTTTCATTTGATTAGAAAAAGCTGCTAAATAAAGCAGATTAAATGATAAAAGTTATTGCTATATCCTCAGCTGTTTGAGTTTCCTACTGAATTTCATTTCCAAAAATTGAAACATCAGCATTTGATTTCGCTGGTGAAAGAATTTGAACAATGATATACTGTTTATGTACCATAAGAATTAGTGAAAATGACTAGGTGATATGTAAAATTTACTAGTAAAAAGGTCAACATTGTCAAGACGGGTGTCAAGATTTTTTAACAGAAGTTGCATTTTGTAGCAGTTTTTATATTCATTATATTATCAAATTAGAATTATTACTAATAAAATAAAACAATAAAACATATATATATATATATATATATATATATATATATATATATATATATATATATATATATATATATATATATAATGTATTGTGACTATTAAAATCTAGAAATAATTCCAGTAATTAAAAAGTTGAAATGTTTACATGACAAACTAAACTGAACTGGTGTGATACAATTATTAAATAACAATATGGCCAAATGTATTGTGATACTTAAAGACACATTTACAGTTCACAGTGTGCAGTAGCATAACATTCAGAAAACCTATCAATAAATATGGTGTAAAAAATACTGTACTGGATTTTTACCTATTTTGCAGAAGCAGTCAAAGTAAAAAAACAAAAAACAACAAAAGGTTTTGGTTTTTTTTTACATAATTTTAATGCAACCTTGCCATCATATTGTTCTAGTTTTTACATTTTCAGGTTGTCAAAATCAAACGTTTTAAGGAAATTTAAGTAATGTAAATGTATCTTGATGTCAAGATTTCTAGTGAAAATTGTATTTTGTAGTAAAGAAATAGTTTTATATTCATTATACTACACAATTAGAATTATTACTACTACTACTACTACTACTATTACCAACTAAAAAAAAACAAAAACCTGCATTATATTACTAGTAAAAGTTTGTATTAATTAGTAATACAGAGACTAACAGTCTTCTAATGTTAAAAAAAAATCTCAATTATGTCAATGATTTTAAAATAGTACTGCTTGTAAAAATGTAAATTAAATTACAAATTATTTCTAGAAAAAGTGCCTGTAAAAACAATTATATTTAATATAGATATTCCTGACTTAAAGAAATTGAGCTGAAGCCAGAACGAGTTCCTAAAATAAAATGACATCACTATCCCATTCACACTGAAGCACTGATGACGCAGGCGGCGAGTTAAAGAGGCGCGAGGGCGGCGTCATGCCCGGGGGTCCGGAGAGCGTGAGAGGTCCGAGACAGATCTCAGTTCCGTTCAGTTCACTTTCCGGCTTGTGTGGAGAAAGTTCAACTTTGTGAAGAGCTCTAACACAGGTAAGACAACTTCTTACTCCGACTTAACGACACTATGGGGTTTTAAACATGTATATATACTTTCAAAAGTACCGTGAGAAAATCCTCAGACTCTGAAGTGTTTACTCAGCTGAGCCACGCGGTGTTTTTCCCGAGAAACAAACTTTTTGATGTGTGGCGGAGTTCATTCATTCATTCGCGACACACTGTTCCACTGTCCTCAGTCGTCCGACACCTCTAACTTTGAATAATCAGAGAGTTGGACAGTAACGTGTCCGTCATTAGACACGAACAAAATCTTGAAGGAAACAAAGAAAATAATACGTCTTCACTTTTTTCAGCCGCGCGCTCTTTTTTGTGTGGCGCCAGCGCGTCACACGTGCACGCGCTCCGGTAAACAGCTGCGTTTGCTGCAAAGCACAAGAGCAAAAGCGATATTGCAAAATGTATCGAATCACGGTATGTGTCAGGATGTTTAGGATTGCTAACGATGCGTCAACAAAACATTGGTAACATTTAAGAAAGTGGATTTTCAGCTGCTGAGAATACCGGTTGTAGAACAATAGTTTGACGGAATTTATCAAAGTATCGACTTGGAACGTTTAACGAAATTTATATAACTGTAATTTCATAATAGGGAGCCTTATGTACGCTGTGTACTATACATTCAGTAGAGAGTCAGTATGGATTCACCTCCCTGCTTCCTGCTACTTCATAATGACTACATATGACGTCCAGTAATGTCTTCGTCCTCCTAAATGCGTTCATAATTTCAGATTCCTGCTTCTTATAGTGCACCTAGCACTTGCAGTTATACCCGAGTCATCGATACTGGACAGTTGAAGATTGGGGAAAAACGTCACCTGGTCTTTTTCCAAGTCTTCATCTGTCCAGTTTCGGTGCCCAGTCTAGCCTTAGATTGTGGTTTCTGGCTGAGAGGATTGGAACCTGGTGTGGTCTTCTGCTGTTTTAGTCCATCTACATCAAAGTCTGATGTATTGTACGTTCTGAGACCCTTTTCTGCTCACCACGGTTGTACAGAGTGATTATTTGAGTTACCATAGCCTTCCTGTCACCAGTCTGGTCATTCTCCTCTGATCTCTCTCATCAAAGCTGTTTTTGCCAACAGAACTGACTCTCACTGGATGTTTTTAACTTTTTCGCACCTTTCAGTGTAAACTCTAGAGCAGTGGTCAACAACCCTGTTTCTGGAGTTCTACCTTCCTGAAGACTTTGGCTCCAACCATAATCGTGCCCACCTGACCATCTAATCATTGCCTTCTTGAAGGAAGTTTTGATCAACTAAAACAGGTTGGAGGTGAAACCTGCAGGAAGGTAGATCTCAAGGAAGAGGGTTGGTGAGCACTGCTCTAGAGACTGTTGTGCTTGAAAATCCCAGGAGGTCAGCAGCTTCTGAAATTCTCCAATATTTCTCCAGCTATTTGAGATATAGATTATAGCATTCATTCATTCATTTTCAGTAAGAGCTTTATCCTGGTCAGGATTGTGGGGGGATCCAGAGCCAATCCCAGGAACGCAGGGTGCAAGGTGGGAATACACCTTAAATGGGATGCCAGGGATCCCAGGGCACCATGCACATACACATTCATGCACTCATTCACATCCAAGGGGCAATTCAGTATAGCCAGTCCAAATACTGGCATGTTTTTGGGAGATGGGAGGAAACTGGAGACCTTGGAGGAAACCCACATAGACATAGGAAGAACATTCAGAATTCCACACCGACAGTAACCCGGGCTCAGGATCGAACCCAGGACACCCCAGAGCTTTGAGGCAACACCACTGTAGCTGTGCTACAAAACCATTGATTGTCTAATAGAAAGCTAACTGGGATTCAATTTCCTGCTCACTTTGTAAATGTGCTATACAGGTTATTACATATTGACTTCTACACCCTAGATTGTGTGCTGTGTGCTTAATATAACACTATACTACTCTGTATAAGTGCACTACACTGTGTTAATGGCTTCTACATGTCTGCTACATGCCATGAGCTGTTTGTGATTCAGCCTGTGTTTCAGGAAGAGCTACATGTACATGCAGCTGTAGACCGTAAACATTAATAAAGGAGGAAGCGGAGAGGGAGAGAGGAGCTTGGAAAGAGGCAGAGTGACAGACATGCCCGGTCATGCAGTGCTGAAGTTGATGCCAGTTTCATACCAGTCAGCCGTTTTGTTGTGGGGGTGTGTTGTTTTAAAACTGGATGTGGGCTGAAACATCAGAAGTGAGAAATCTCACCTAGGAAATATGGTCACTAACTTAAAAGCAGGTTGATATTGAAACCTATTGGTGTTTCAATAGGTGTGGCTATGGTGCCCTGCATGGGACTGGTCTTTGGCTTGCACTCAGGATTCTGGATCCACTGTGACCCTGACCAGCAAGGTCTCTCATTCTCTCCAGTTTTACTTCTGAAGTAATCAGTCCTCAGTGTCTAACCGCTCTGTGTGTAATTCACACTCTTTCATTGGACTGGCAGTGCAACTGCATATTTTACCTCGGAACTGAGGTCATGTTGCCGTTTGTAAGCAATGTTATGGTCCAGACATGTTATGGGTGGAAACTCTGCAACTGTGACAATGATGGAACTCTTAGCGATGAAACGATTCGTACTCACCTTTCTGGAATGTTCATGTCATGTGTGCTAAGAACAGACTGCCAAAAGGGTGCAGCTCTGTAATGCAAAAAACCTAAAACGAGTGCGCGTACATTTGTTAGGCTTTTGCTGACAGAAAAGAAGGAAACTTACAAAAGTCTATGTTTGGACTTGGCCAGAGATGTACATTTTCAAAAACACAGTTTCTTGTACCAAATTTCTGTGGGGAAAAAATGATGAAGCTTAGGTCCTGCCCATTTGGAAATATTATTCATAGTCCATATGGAGATGTTACTAGCTTTTCATATTTTTTTTTTTTCAGACTGTGAGAAAGGAAACCCACTTAGTCCTTTCCAAAGTGAAATGTTTTTACCATTAGTGCAAGTTTTCCACTTTTTTTCTCAACGCTCACTCCATAATCCCATTGGTCTTGAATTCTTTTGAATCTGGCCAACTTCAGGAGTATTTTAAAAACATGTGATAATGAATGGTGTTGTATAAATATCACCCATTTCCATAATGCAGCTTATGCATAATCCAAATAATCTCAGTGAAGTCAGTTTCTTGGTACTTTCAAGCCTGATTCAGAAGCTTTTCCGTGTTTGGTTAACACGTGCTTCCTCCAAGACACGTGAAGCCAGCCAAGTGCTGCCTGCTGCTCATTCTGCATCACAGGGCAACAACACACAGGGAGGAAAGCACTATCTGCCCTCTTTCTCATACTGTACATGAGCTCACAAATGCTCATGATTGGCTAGTGTCTCTGAAAGGGGAGAGGGAGAGAGAGAGAGAATGCCAGTGCTCCTACCCAGAGAGCATGGCCAGTTTCGCCCTCTTGGTTCCTGGCCAGGAATGGCTGGTGGCCAATCTCGTGATGATATTTTTTTGTTGTTGCAATTGAGAGCCTTATGCAGTGTCTCCTTTACTGAAATGCACACACGTTCACACCCTCATTCACATTTTATCTTACACCTATGACATGTGCTTTTGGGAGAACCCAGAGAACATGTGAAACTCCACACAGACAGTAATCCAAGCTGAAGATTGAACTGGGGACTCAAAAGCTGTGAGGTGTCCATGCTACCCATTGTACCACTGCAGCATTTCAAATTTGTCCAAAACAGTAAAGCTTTCAAAACAGCTTTCTCAGTGTAGCGTTATTTTTGTCGCCTACTATGATTATGATTAATGCCCCGTATTCTGAAAATTGTTGTTAATGAGACACCTGGCAGCGTTTGTGTAGACTGACGAGATCAGTGAATCATTTTATCAGTCTGACACCCACCAAGCAGCTGTTAGTCATCAGCATCTGGAATGAAACCAGTACAGAAAATGAATTCAAACAGCTTTGTTTTTACTGGTACCTTGGATTATCCTGCATGTGAGTCAGAGATCGATTGATTAAACCTGGAATGTGTGTATCCTACGGTGAGTTGACGTGAATCAGCCGAAGTGTTCAGGTGCCACTTCGGGGCTTGGCGTCCTCTCTCTATATTTCACTTCTAGCTTTTTTCACCACCTCATAAAGACGAGAGAAAAGCAGGAGGGTTATTACCACACAGGAAATACCACAGTCATCCCACTGACATCTAGGTGTTGTCTACGTAAGAGTTCAAAGCTCTACAGTTTAATGCAACCGTTCTTGCACCCTAAAGAGGGTTATTCTGGTTGTCTGTCTGGGGAACTCATAACAGAAAAGGTTACAAGATTATAAGTAGAACCCCCTTAAAACGAAGCGAGTGTGTAAACCATCCAAAACACCCTTGAAGAATCTAATTAAAGTGCTGTTATAGGAAACTAATCAACAACAGGGTGATGACCAGTGTGATGTTGCCTAACATGTATCGGAGTTATTGTTATCAACTGGAAGTTGATTATTTTCCTATAGCAGCACATCTGAAAGTGTTTTATTCCTCTTACACCACAGCAATTTTATCCATTTCTAGTATAACGTATAATATACGGTAAATGTCCAAGAAACAAGTTAGTTGTCTCCCTTTGATAGAAAACTTAAAGTTACAGCATTGTTACAATACCCTGACACTGGAGACTCCTTCCAAAAAATGATAAAGAAACATTTCCTCACAGAAGAATTCCCTATATGAACAATTACACACATCTGTTTACGCTGTATGGGGATGTGTCCCCCATACAAGTTCCTGTGTAAGATGTTAATACAGAAACATGTTTCATCACACTGACGAAAAACAACACCCTGGTGCTTAAGAGGTTATATCATGATTGTTTAGAGACACAATCAATTGAAGATGGTAAAGATCAATGTAGAGAGAATTCGCTGATGAATGCGAGAACTTGTTTATCAGTGAGGATGCTGTTGGTAGCAATGACATTGAAGTTGCAAATATGGTAAAATATGGCAGACACCTCAGTAAGTTGTCCCATAAAAAGTGATTTGTATATTTCCTTTGATCCAAATGGACAGCTTGGAGAAAGACAATGTGAGAGATTCTTTAAAAAAATATATATATTTTTTCTCGTTCCCTGAGCATCTTTATTTCTCCGTCTTCTCAGTATTGACAGTGCTGTGTTTTGTGTGTCCGGCTCCTTGACGGATGCGGCAAATTCTTTGTCTTTTCTTCAGTAATGCGCCCGTGTTCATTTATCAGCAGCCTGAGTAATAGCTCCTGTCCCTCAGTCCTCTTTTGTGCAGCCAGTGAGCGAGAGAAGGACACAATAGCCCCGGTCTGCCGCACCACAAAGGCCTTCGTGAAATCGTGTGTGTGAGTATGAGCGAAAGGAAAGAATGCTCTCTTGTCAATGTTGTGTAATCATTTTCAATACAAACTCAGAGGAGCTCTTTCATCTGGATCTATTGTGCGACTTTGAACAGGAGAGACAGAAGACGGATAACTAAAAAAAAATGAATGATTCCCAAAAAAACTCAGAAAAGAGATGCTGCTTGATATGTTTTTTTTCTTCCAAACATGGATGATGGATATTGTGATGTTTTTAATTTAGTTCACTCGTTATGATGATGCAAGCTTTTCATTTGATTGCGTCCACATTCCCTCACGCGACAAATATTTGCACAATGTGCACAATAGGGACATTTAAAATAACGTCATTCTCCTCCCGGTATAATGTCTAGGAAGGACATATATAAGGACAACTTAAAGTCTTCATTTTAAGCAATAGTTTATTAGTTATGATGAGCACTGGCATGTATTTTATGTAAGGAATAAATCACTTTAGGGTGTGCTGTCATGAGAAAATAATCAACTTGAAGTGAAGTTACTGTTAGCAAAACAAAGACGATTAATTTCCTTCATGTCTCGCAATTCTGGCGTTTTTTCTCTCAGAATTTTGAGTTTACATCTTGCAATTCTGACTTTTTTTTTTTCCTCGCAACTTAGATGTCTACTGGGCATTTAGTGAGTTACAAAGAATGCACCGACAAAGCATTAATCATTCTCTATAAATAGGCTATATAAGAACAACACTCATCACCTAGTGAAGACAAGGACAACCAGACGCTAGACTGCGTAAAGTGGATATCTAAATAAAAAAAGTTAAAAAAAAAAAAGTCTGAATTGTGAGATGTAAACTTGTAATTACGAGAAATAAAGTCGCAATTACCGTTTAATTTTTTTCCTCCGTGGCAGAAACAAGCTTCCACATATACTTTTAATGTTGTGGAACACGTGTGAAACAAATTAGATCCTGTTATCACTTATGCCGTAGCGGCTACTATAAAAAAGATGTCATTCCATCATCAGGGTCTGTTTTCAGTTAATAAAATGTACAGTTTGACCTCTTGACTGTTACAAAGTGCTGACACTGAAGACTCCATCCATAAATGCTAAAAAAAGAAAAGAGAAGAAAAAGCACAACAATAGGAGAATTCATGAAAGAAGAAGTGAGAGAAAGAGGACTGCATTCTTTTTGTCTCATTAACTTCAAAAGAGAGATTCCTGTGAGGGAACGACTGGTCATAACTGCTATAACATGAGTGATAACAGGATCTAACTTGTTTTGTGGGCTTTCCACTGGATTAAATGTGACTATAAATGGATAATAAATAAATAAATAAACAGTAATCATTGACAAATTGCCATGGTATAACAAGAATAAAACACTTTGTGTTGTTATAGGAAAATAAACTTTGGTAGCAAAGTATACACCACCTTTTTGTGTGTGCACGTGTGTGTGTGTGTGTGTGTGTGTGTGTGTGTGTGAGAGAGAGATAGAGAGAGAGAGAGACAGACAGAGAGGGAGGGAGGGAGGAGGCTGAACTACAGGAGCAGGGTGACCCTTTTATTCACCACTCTTCAGATGAGGAGGCTAGGAAGTGGGTGAGAGGTGAACACAGGGGGTGGGGTGAATGGAGGGTGTGTGTGTGTGGTTGAATACTAAGCGAGTGAGAGAGAGAGAGAGAGAGAGAGAGAGAGAGAGAGACAGTGTAAGGAGGGGAAACAAATGACACAGCGAGGGTAAGAGAGAGAGGGAACACTACAGGCTTACAAATGGCTGTAGATGAGTGTTACACTGTTTGGGTCTCCTCATGAGACTGTGTAGACTGAGCTGACCCATTTCTCTGTCTCACACACACACAGTCCTGTGTTACTCTAGCTAAATCATGCTACCCCTACAGTATGTAAACTCTAACTTTAACCTCTAACCTTTAACTAGGCCAGTAGTAGCTCAGTGGTTAAGATGTTGGGTTACTGATCAGAAGGTCAAGCTGCCACTGTTGGGCCCTTGAGCAAGACCCTTAACCCTAAACTGCTCAGATGTATAAATGAAATTAAATTTTTTTTTAAAAATGTAATTCACTCCGGATAAGGGCGTCTGCTAAATGCCATAAATGTAAATGTAACCTCAGTATTTATAAGGAAATACGCAAAATTCTTGGCATTGTGTTGCATTGTTGCATAAACTCATTTAGTTGTGTGCTCCAGGCAAATTGCATGTGTGTCTCCATGACAGACACCTTTGATCTTCACAAAGGTCTAAAACATACATACACACACACACACACACACACACACACACAGACACGTGTACATTGGGGTTGTGGTCGGTCATTGGAGAATCTAGTTGTTGGCAAGTTTATGGAGTGATGCTGGAACCTCCCACTCACCCCATCATACCACCAAGTCTCCCTCTCTCTCTCTCTCTCTCCCTCTCTCTCTCTCTCTCTAATTGTTTCCTCATTTCCACTTTGCTTCTTGTCCTTCCTGGCACGATCCATTGACATGTCGGTGTGAACTCGCGCTGTGTGTGTGTGAGAACATGTGGGTCATGTCGGCCCAAAAATGGCCAAGAGTAACCCAAACGCCTGTTCTGATTCGGCCAATCAGCATCAGTTTCTCAGAGCAATCCAACAGGGCTTGAAGAACTGCAGCCCTCTGCCTGTGGCCTGAGCTTATTGGTCAAGTTATAAAAGCCTATAAAAGGCTAACACCCGTCTCACGGGAAAAATAAAAAGGAATACTCTTTAATTAAAAATCTGGAGGTGACCACAGAGCAGAATTTCAACACGTTTTCGTGTCAGGAGAAAGAAACAGAAAACACTTCTAAAGTGGATGGTATAGCAATGCAGTCTCTAAAATGACAAATTATACAAACAACACATTTATACAAGTTGCGCACAGTGTGATTAATGTGCAGCATCATGTGCAGATCTGGCCTGAATATTAATGAGGTAACTGAAGCGTGTCCTTATTAAAAGGTTTTTAAAATTTGTTTACAGATGATTGACAGTTCTGCATGTATAATGTGAGGGACTGTACTGGCTGTTAGTGTTAGATTAATGAGTTCAGTAAATCACTGATATGACTGATGACAAAGCTTACATATAAGTTTTAACATGTATTATTAAGTTGTATGCAATAATTCAAGATAGAATATCGTATTATATCTTTTAAACGAGTGCCTAGGAACTTCAATGAATGTTTTGTGCTTTACATAAAGTGAACATCTAGTGATGCAAACCTCAAATAGTTCAAACCACTCAATCCAAATGAAGGGCAAATCATGAAAGCATAATCATGAACAAGGCAAGGGTCAACAATAGCAAAAAAAAAAAAAAAAAAAAAAAAAAAAATAGCAATCACTAAAATAAATGACTGATAACTTACAACCCCAATTCCGAAAAAGTTGGGACAGTATGATGGAAAATGCTAATAAAAACAAAGTAAATGTACTTTGACTTGTATTTAAACAAAAAACATAAAAAGACAAGATATTTGATGTTTTACCTAATCAACTGCATAGTTGTTTTTTTTGAAGATAAACGTTTATTTTGAAATTGATGCATGCAACACGTTCCAAAAAAGTTGGGACAGGGAGAATATAGGACTAATAGCAAAGTGACAAGTTGAAAGAAGAAGGTGATGTGAAACAGGTGAGACAATCGTCTAATCATAGTATAGAAGGAGCCTCCAAAAAAGGCCTAGTCCTTTAAGGGCAAGGCTGAAAACCACTTCTGAATGCGCGTGATCTCTGATCCTTCAGACGTCACTGTCTTAAAAACCGCCACGAGTCTGTAATGGAGATCCTGACATGGGCTCGGGAATACTTTGGTAAACCTTTGTCAGTCGACACCATTCGCCGCTGCATCCACAGATGCAAGTTAAGGCTTTACTATGCAAAGCAAAAGCCGTACATCAACACTGTCCAGAAGCACCGCCCACTTCTCTGGGTTCGGTCTCATCTGAGATGGACAGTAGCACAGTGGAATCGTGTTTTGTGGTCCGACGAGTCGATGTTTCAAATAGTTTTTGGACAAAACAGCTGTCGTGTTCTCTGGGCCAAAGAGGAAAAGGACCATCCAAGCTGTTATCAGCGTCAGGTCCAGAAGCCAGCGTCTATCATGGTATGGGGGCTTGCTAAACTTAACCAACTGGTGTCTTCAGTGCCCAAACACTTAAGTATTTTTTTATTTATTTATTTTTTAAAAAGGTGATGTTACATAGTGGTAGACAGTCGACTGTCCCAACTTTTTTGGAGTGTGTTGCAATCATCAGATTTGAAATGAGTGTATATTTTCAAAAATAAATTAAATTCACAAAGTAAAACATCAAATAATGTGTTAATAATGTGTTTTCAATATAGCACAGGGTGAATTGAATTTTCAAATGACTCTTTTTGCATTTTCCATACTGTCCCAAATTGTTCGGAATTGGGGTTGTACATGAACAGGAAGTCTTGTTATTATCTGAATGCTCAACTGTGCTTTATATAGTGTGTAAAACTGAAAGTAGTGTAGAAAAAGTGGTTAGTAGTCAGGGGAGAGGGCCCTTGGCCAGTGTGGAGGTGTAATGCCACAGGTGCATCAGGAAGGTGCAAACCAAAAAATCGAGTGTACTCAACTTTAATTCTCACTGAAGATTTAACCATGAATTTAATATGTGATGATGCAGAGAACGTGTGCTTTAAAAATGCCAAAAACCTTCGACTTTAAATACAAGGTTTTAAATGGTATCAAAACAAGACTGTGGTGCTTATTTCCACCATCACTACTGATATCAGTATCAGTGAGTGAATTTAGCCTGGTGTAAAAAGTGTTCTGTGCCTTTTACCTCCTATAAACAAAAGGTGTGAGTGCAAACAGATTCTACTGATGTGAGTTTTATTCCAGTTTGCTCATTTTTAGCAATGATGAACTCAAAAGCTACTTGAATCACATCTACCTCCTTACAGACAATCTTACACCAGCTAACTGTAAGTAAGCGAGTGAGTTAAAAGTCTCCTCTCTGAGGTGCTTTAAATCAAAAGGCCATTTGTTTCTGTGGGATTCACAAAACCTTTTGGTGGAATCAAACATTTCTGGATACACAGTATAACTTACCTTCTCTCTCTCTCTGTCTCTCTCTGTGTCTCTCTCTGTCTCTCTCTCTCTCCACTCAGCTATGCAGTTGCAGGAGTGGTTGCGTTCCTTTTGTCTCAGCAGCAGCAATTTAGGGAGCACTGAAGTAGCGGATCTCAGGTCTCTGCTTCCCTCCCTGGCACTCTCTCCTCCCTCTCTCCTCGGGCTCGGAGCCGTGGCCTCGCTCACGGCCTACTGGCTGGCGACCCGACCTCGCTCCATCCGGCCTCCATGTGACCTGAAGGCTCAGTCCATACCTGTGCAGGTAGCATTTCCTCATACCCACAGTGCAAAATAAACCAACACTACAACCGACAACTTTCTCTGCCGCATTTGTGCCTCTTCCACTACCAACACTGCTGTTATTTTTAAAAAATTTTTTTTGTTTCATTCTTAAGTCTCACAGGGTTGCCATGACTGTTTTATAAAAGCAGCCCACACAAACACGGTACTCCAAATCTGCACCTTCCAAATGCTATACACAAACAGCTACTATTGCAAACTGCACTGTAATATTTAAAAGTAACATCATACAATACACTTTAACCAGGCGGGGTTAAAAAATACACCGCTTCAAAAGAGTCAAAACTGACCTGGCAACACCGCGATGTTATGAAGTCTGCTCAGTTCACAGCCTCTCGCATTCATTTTGCATCCCCTAACATTGCGGAGCTTTTTAGAAATACACATATTTTGAAATATATATGACCACATGTTCATCTGAGGTGTTTTTTCATTTAGTTCTTTAATTATTTGTTAAGTTTACCACCCCATAGACATCCGTCCATCCATTTGGCACAATCACACACACTCACACACTATGGACAACTTGGAAATGCCAGTCAGCCTACAAGGCATGCCTTTGGGGAGGGGGAGGAAACCGGAGTACCCGGAGGAAACCCCCAGAGCATGGGGAGAGCATGCGAGCTCCACGCACACAGGGTGGAGGCAGGATTTGGAACTCCAACCTCGGAGGTGTGAGGCAAATGAGCCAACCACTAAGCCACTGTTCATCCTAAATGCTCTTAGACTTTATTTCTACTCATTATTCATCATACTCAAAATATCTGTAGAAATATGCAGAAAGCAGACGAATCCCCTCACCCTTGTCCTCCAGCCACCTCCTTAGTATATTTTATCTGTGGGAATCTGAATAATTATCAATTTAGCGTTGTATTAGAGGGTTTAGCTTCAGGAATAGGTTCTAACCTAGGTCTAGGTCTGAACCGTTAACCATCCAAATGAACGCGAAGTGAATTGTTTTAGTGTATGCAGTGCTACTTTTGAGATATTCCATACAAATACTGACCAATGTGTACGCGTGTGCGCGCGTTTTCAGGGAGACGCCAGTTGCAGGCGGTCCGCCTTGCTGAAGGATGAAAATCTACTAGACTTCTACTATGAAGATACAAAGACAGTGTACGACATGTTTCAGAGAGGCCTGGGAATCGCAGGTGAGTTTGATAGAGAGCAGCCTGGATGCAGCTTAAAAGCACCACAGAAACAGCAGATCAGATTTAGCCAGTGGGGTTGTAATAGCGCTCGTCTCCTGTACTTAACTGCATCTTGCTTGAGGCTGCAGGAAATTGCATATCATAGACGTCCATCTGGATAATACGACTCGAGCCTTTTGGCCAAAAGTGTTCACAGCCAAGTCGTAAAAAATGCACTTACGTCTTCAAGAGAAAAGGGCTATCTTTAATTAGAGGCATCTATTCCTTGAAGCTGTATTCATGTCTTTATTCTGCACACACACACACACACACACACACACACACACACACACACACACACACCACATATAAATGGCAAATCTGATCAGCAGGAAAGCTGAAGTATTAGATATTGCCTTAACCATGGTGGAGTTGGTTTCAGCGTGAAAGAAAAGAGGCCATTTGGCAGATGCTGAATGCAGCTAGTGAAGGTTTGGGTTCCACTGGGTGACCTGGGAATGCTGTGTATGTGCAGGACTGGGACTTGGGTTTTCTGACACAATTACAATGCATTCAAGGAAGTATTTAGACTTGTGTCATGTTAGAGCTTTACACTGAAATGGAACTGTAATGTAAAAAAAAGAGGTAAAAAATGAAAGGGTGTGAATACTTTGTGAATGTTGCTTGATAAAGTGTCCAGCTTCTGATATTGTGATGCTTGGCAGGTGATGGGCCGTGCCTTGGCTTTAGGAAACCGGGAAAGCCATACCAATGGATCTCTTACACCGAGGTAAGACTAAGGCTGGTTAGGAAAAACTTGGGGAAAATACAAAAATGTAATAATCACGTTTCTAAATAATAGACAATGAGTGTAAATAACAGTTTTAGGCTATGCCTGTATTCATACTTCACTATCTGCTTTACTGTGTTAACACAAGAAAAATGAAGCACTTGGATTTACACAGCACTTATTTCTAGACTAGACTATTGAAATCGTAAAGATCAGTATGAGATGTAACCATAACAACAATCATATAATAATAATAATAATAATAATAATAATAATAATAATAGCCAATTCATACGTCAATGTTATTTAGTTACGAGTAAGCGAAATGTGTCCAAAGCATCTGGTTCTATGAAGCTGATACATGGTCATACTTGAGATATTACCAGCCATGAAGTTCCCAGAGAGCAGAAAACCAGCACTCAACTTCAAGATGGTTTTTTTAGCTATACCTCTGCCTCTTCTGTTATTTTCTGCTATTAGGACCCATCATTGGGTGTTATGTCTTATGTAAGCCGTAACAGGTTCTTGTTTTATCCTCACACACTGGATGGTCTCACTGCACCTTGTTTTGAACTAAACATCGTCATTTCCTGTCGTGCTGCAGGTGGCAGAGAGGGCGCAGGTGCTGGGCTCCGGTCTGCTGGCCAAAGGATGCAAGCCTACTCCTAAACAGTTCATCGGCATCTACGCCCAGAACAGGCCAGAGGTACAGCACACACACACCCTTTCTACTGACATAATAATTACTGTAGCAAATTAATGCCTACACCTAAACCTCACCTTAATCCTAGCCTCCGTAACGAGAAGGAAATAAAAAAGAAATAAATAAAAAACACTCTCTCTCTCTCTCTCTTTTTCTTCTGAGGACTGACCGTCCATTGATGCAATTATTAGTGCAGCTAATTAATTCTATCCTACCCCTAAACTCACTCCATGACCAAAAGGAAACGTGTTTACATTTATATCTCTTCTTATGGGACCTTAGCACAATTTATAGAAACACACGCACATCACTGTTATCATTTATGTAATTGTACACACTAGCAAGATTAACAGAAATCCAAGCATCTAAACATTTGCACAATACTCTGTTAAATAAGCACGTGGAATAAGAAGTGTTAAATGTGTAAGCAGTTATAAGCTCACATGATGGACAGTAACTGTGCTGACACTAACATTGTCTCCCCCTGCTGGCTGCAGTGGGTTATTACAGAGTTGGCCTGCTACACCTTCTCCATGGCGTTGGTGCCTCTGTATGACACACTGGGCTTGGAGGCCATGGTGCACATCCTCAACCTGGGTAAGTGATTCTCACTGGATTTAACCTTCACCTTCACTCTCTTTTGTTTCTGTTTCTACAATTTTGACTTAAAAAAGAAACTTTCTATGAATCCAAAATGTGGAATATGTGTGGTTGAGATCAACAATTAAATGCGCACCATTTAGTTTAGTTTTAGCTAAATGGGGCTTTACCGATATGTATAACTCACTAATCTTAAAAACAAATAATAATAATTATTTACATAGCACTTTTCTAGACACTCAAAGCACTTTACATAGTATGGGGGGAAATCTCCTCAACCACCACCAGTGTGTAGCATCCACCTGGATGATGTGACTGTGACTGCAGCCACAGTGCACCAGAACACACACCAGCTATTGGTGGAGAGGAGAGATATAATCAGTTCAGGGATGGAGATTGTTAGGGGGCCATGATGGACAAGGGCCAGTGTGGCAATTTCATCAGGATGATACCCCTACTCTTTATGAGAGGTGGCCTGGAATTTTTAATGACCACAGAGAGTCAGGACTTCGGTTTAACGTCTCATCCGAAAGACCGTGCTCTTTTTACAGTGTAGTGTCCCCAGCACTATACTGGGGCATTAGGACCCACACAGACCACACCTACTGGCCTCCCTAATACCACTTCCAGCAGCAACCTTAGTTTTCCCCAGGAGGTCTCCCATCCAGGCACTGGCCAGGCTCAACCCTGCTTAGATTCAGTGGGAAACCAGGCGAGAACTGCAGGATGATATGGTGCTGGCATGAAAGCTGACACTAAACTCTCAAACAAGAGCAATTTCTTTTTTCATATAACTAAACTTTCCTGTGCAGTAACGTTCTATGAGTTATTATCGCCCCCTTGTGGCCTACAGTGTGTTTTATAGTGGTTTTATAGAATAGCATCTTATTCATGAATGTGATTTTCCTCAAGAACATTTAAAGTGACATTAGCAATGATCTGTGAAACAGAGTGTGATAACACATGGTATATCTTACACCAAGACATTGAAATTCTGAGACTAAACATGTAAATAAACATACAACATTCAACATACCCCCCTCTCTCTCTCTCTAGCGGAGATCTCTCTGGTGGTCTGTGATAAGGAGGAGAAGGCTGAGTCTCTGTTGGTGAATAAGGAAAATGGAGTGACTCCTACTCTGTCCTGTCTGGTGCTCTTTAACCCTGTGAGCGCCGCCCTGGTGGAGAGAGGGAGGAACTGTGGCGTGGAGATTTTGCAGCTCGAACAACTCATGGTCAGACAATAGTGGGAATTCAAATCTATCTAAATATTAGACAAAAAAGGAAGTATGTTAATATTGACTGCTTCATTCTGGTAATGCACTGTTACAGTAAAGATATGTGTATTTTTTTTCTGCAGGATATGGGCAGGGAAAATCTCCAGGCTCCAGTAGTAAGTGTCCTCTGAAATATCTTCTGAATTAAATGTAGTCCTATACTCCAAAAGTGTAGGGTGTGTAGAATATTTTTTGTTCCTAGCCATAATTCCAGCGAGTAATTTCCTTTTGCATCCCAAATCCTTTGGCAAAGGTTTTTACCTGCACTACAGTATTATTGGTCTAGATTTGTATCTTGATGTATAGAAAGCATATGTATTAGAGGTCAACCGATTGATCAGATTTGCTGACTAATCGCCACCGATAGTCTGGTTTTTCCCGGTTGTGTCTGTTGTGGGAGCGGCTGAGAAAGGTCCGTCGTCATTATACAGTACGAGAGCGGCCTCTAGAGGCAAAATAAAAACTATCACTGACAAATTTTGTTGTGTTATTTGAAGTGTTTTTTTTTTAAATTCATTTTGGATGTCTCTAATTTTATTTGAAGTGTTACTTCTTGGTTCAGTTTGGATGTATATATTTTATTTACATTAACATTTATTAATAGTTAATATATATTAATATTTATATATTTATTTCATTTTAAAAAAGTACATCACATTTTTATGGTACAGTCAGTACTGTTTATTTTTGTAGTAAAGTTCAACAATATTTTACTAGTGTTTTAGTGTTATGTTTTCATTCAGTATCATTTTTAAAAAACGGTTGATTAATCGGTTATCGGCAGGTACCGCCCAACTTAGTTATCCTTATCGGTAAGATTGGACAAATTCTAATATGTATACTACAACAGAACACTACAGCCTGCGGAATTGGCAACAAATAAAACATTAACCTTTAGCTGAACACTGCATGTAAACCTCATCACACACCCGCAGTGTGTTCTCCATCAGTCACATCCACCACGTCAGCTTAGGATAAATGAGTACTGTATGGTCTCTTGCTCAGTTTTCAATGACACTGCCACCATATGTTCTTCATCTGTTCACATTACTTGGAACAATAGCTGAAATGTATGTGTGTTTGTCGTAGCCTCCTCAGCCTCAGGACCTGGCTGTGGTGTGTTTCACCAGTGGAACTACAGGTACAGTCCCTTTACCACTCCGATGTCACACAGCCTAAAGCTGGAAATACTATGAAGTGCCATTTAGCCATTATTCAAACCTCTTTATGTCTCATATTCAGTTGAACCACTCCTTTATGGCACAACTAGTAAAATAAAGTATATAAGATGTATATAGGAAAGATGCGATGGAAGGGAAAACCACTTTCTCTTTTAACCCTCTCACTTCCTGTTCGTTTAGGAAAGCCGAAAGGAGCCATGATCACACACGGCAACATCGCCTCCAACACTTCCTCTGTCATTAAGATTCTGGAGGTCAGTAACACACACACACTTTTTTTTTTTTTTTTTTTTTTTTTAAGAAAAACCACCTTTGCAGGATTTCATGCCATTAAGACCATTCCATCTTGGTTTCTTCTTTCTCTATTGTTTTTCTCTTAGACATCAGTTCATCGCTAATGGTTGTCCAAATTATGCGAGACACAAATAACTAGTTGTGCAGAAAAAAACATAAACCAGTTAGTTAGAATTAGAAAAAAAATTGGCAACAGCGAGTCAGGATCCAGGAGACTGGTGTTGGTCTTCAGACTCTGAAGAACCCTAGGCATAAATCTGTCAAGAAGAATGAAATAGAATGAACATAAAAGTTTAGCAAATGATCGTAGAATCAGAGGTGAATAATTAAAAGCAAATAATTAAAGGCAAATATTTCCTTTATTAGGTCGCTAACTAGCCAGCCATGTCCTAGACATAATAATATGACATAATTAAAGATTAAGATTTATACTATGGCGCTGTTGAATTCTCAAATTTAATTCTCGATGAGACAAAATACTAATCTGTACAAGCGCTAGACTGGCCTAGGAACTGACAATGTGTACTTCCCTACAGATTTTCGTACGTTTTGTCAATAAATTTAACCAAGAACCAGCTACTTTCACAGAAAGAGGCCACTGGACTGACATAGCCACCATAGCCTGTCATCAAACATCTCTTATTTACTCACCACTAAGTGATTTATGCAAAACCTTTCAATAAAGATGGGATTCTGTGAAGATTTTTGTGTGTCTTGGTCTGAACTGTGTTCAGAAGTTGATTTTCTGACTGGAAACCAGCACACAGAAGTGTGGAGAGCCAATCAGATTGCAACTTCAAATATTCTGAAGCTCGTGACCAGAAACGTGCACAAAAGATATGAGACGCTGTGTATCCCGTGAACATGGAGGCTAAGACTAGCGCACACACAGATGCTCTTCGTTACTTGTTGGTTTGACTTGGCAGCTCAAGTGTGTGTGTGTAAATCTCGGAATTAAAATAAAATATCGGTGATGTCAGATAACAGCATTACTGCAAAATGCACACTAGGTTATAGTGGGGGTGGGTTTGTATCCTCTCCTATTTGTCTTTTTTTTTTTTTTTTATGTCCGTCTCTCTTCATTAGTATCTGTTTATTTCCTGCGGGACGCATTACTGCTCCTCTCCCTCCGCCGCTCGGTCTTTCTCTGTAGGCCTCTGAGGACTGTGTGGTAAATAAATGGTGTGTTCCATCACCCAGTAAATTCTAAACTCCTTCTTAAAACTGCAGCGTAGAAGACAAATTGCACATTTAACTGTCACTGTAAGTGCCAAATGGTCGAGTTAATTACCCACTTAAAATGTAATGCCTCAAATATTTCATGGAGCTGATGATCCATGCCTGATTTCTGTTGGGTTACTAGAATTTTTCTTTTTATTCACAGGGCTTTTTCGAGATTCGCCAGGAGGACGTGTCGATCTCGTACCTGCCCCTCGCTCACATGTTTGAACGCATGATTCAGGTGAAAGTCTCCGTTTTTCAGTTAAACCCCTGACGGTGTTTATGCTGCGACTCTGATTTGCTTATACCCATCAGGTAGGAGGTCAAAGGTCGTAATAAAGGCTTGTAAAGTAGTAGATAAAGGAGACAGTCATAACTGTAGCATAAAATAAGCTATAGATTTATCGTTGGAACAAAATGCGAATTTTATTACTTGTTATCAGTTTTATTACTTTTTGTTATTACCTCCTTAAAATCAACACGAGACAAAACCGCAAGGGAGTTATAAAGCTAACACCCATGAAAGAAAGTGTGTCTCATCTACATAAATCACCGCGCTGATCCTTTACCTCCTTGCCTCCATTACGGTGGTGCTTGAAAGTTTGTGAACCCTTTAGACTTTTCTATATATCTGCATAAATATGGCCTAAAACATCATCAGATTTTCACTCAAGTAGATAAAGAGACCCTAATTAAACAAAAGAGACAAAAATATTATAGTTGGTCATTTACTTATTAAGGAAAATGATCCTGCTCTCCAAAAAGAACATTGCTGCCTGTCTGCAGTTCGTTAACAATCACGTGGACAAGCCAGAAGGCTGTTGGAAAAATGTTTTGTGGACGGATGAGACCAAAACAGAACTTTTTGGTTTAAATGATATTGAAAGCAAAGGTTCACATACTTTTGCCACTCACAGATATGTAATATTGGATCGTTTTCCTTAATAAATAAATGACCAAGTATAATATTTTTGTCTCTTTTGTTTAATTAGGGTCTCTTTATCTACTTGCAGGAAACCTGATGATGTTTTAGATCATATTTATGCAGAAATCTAGAAAATTCACAAACTTTCAAGCACCGCTGTAATTCTTTCTTGCTCGTCTGTTTTCAGGTGTCTATGTTCTGTCATGGAGCAAGAGTGGGCTTCTATCAGGGGGACATCTCACTGCTCATGGACGACATCAAAACTCTGAAGCCCACTTTCTTCCCTGTGGTGCCCCGCCTACTCAACCGCATCTACGATAAGGTCAGTATCAGGCTACAGAAATACACACTGTTAGAATGTGGAGCTCTTACGCAATATGCATGAAGGTTGGCAGATCTGCTAATGATTAAGCACTGTCACAATGTGATGGAACCCCACTTCACTCCTTTCCCTTACAATTCAATACCAATATCAGAGCTCTAAGTATTGGTCAATACCTAATATTAACTGATCCAGCATTTGCCCCAATGCTGATAATCAGTATCAGATTGGCACATCTTTAAAAAAAAAAATTTTAAACAAATGATTGATATGGCTTGAAATGATTCTGGATTATCATCATTTTATAATTTTTATAAAGAGACACAAAACTTTAACTTGAGCAATGTGACATGGTGTTTCAGAGTAAGAGAGGTTGAGCTATTCTGGTGTGTGTGTGTGTGTGTAGATCCAGGGTTCGGTGACATCCGTGTTGAGGAGGGCCGTCCTACACTACGCTGTGAGCAGGAAACAGGCCGAGCTGAGCAGTGGAATCGTCCGGAATGACAGTGTGTGGGACAGACTGGTCTTCAGCAAGATACAGGTACCTCTCACAGATACAGCAGTTAGTGCTGACTCGTTCTGAACTCTCTGCCTTCACAGCATATTGGAGTTGAAATTATTATTACTGTTATTTTTTTTTAAAGAGCTTTAATTAGAGACTATTTTACATTGGGTAAATTGTATGTAGATATTCATTGGGCCCCTACTATTAAAACTATTACAAATCTGTTTAACCCAGCTTTCTAATTTTACATTTAATCACACCTGGAGTTATAATCATCATTGCTACACTGTGTAGGTTTTTTTTTTTTCTTTTTAAAGATTTGCTTGAGTTTAATTTCATTGAAATGAGGCCTTTTTAAATAAAACCTTTTCCCCTCCTCTTCCCCTTCTTCCTCCTCTTGTTGTTCTTCCTCCTATGCTTCCTCTCATTCCTTTTCCTCCTCTTCCTCCCCTCTTTCTCCTCCACTTATATCTTTTCTTCTTCCTCCTTGTCCTCTTCTTCCTAGTCCACATCTGGTCCTCCTTGTCTTTTTCCATCTACCTCGTGTGTATTCTCTTCTTTTCCTCCTCTTCTTCCTCTCCTTCTTCTTCCCCCTTTTCCTCTTTATCCTAGTTCTCATCTGGTCCTCCTTGTCTTTTTTCCATCTTCCTCCTGTGTGTTCTCTACTTCCTCGCCTTCCTTTTCCTCCTCTTCTCCCTCTCTCTTCTTCTTTTCTTCCTATTCTTCTTTCTTAGTATTATAAAGGAATCACAGTCTTGCCTGTTCCTATTTCATGGGATCACATGTTTGATTATCTTCACATCGAGTGACTAGTTTAGTATAATGACCAGTGACCAATTTCTTGCTCATTCCTTTACCTTGCTACAGAAATGTAGCCGTGTCGAGCGACGTGATTGAAGATGTTTTCTCGGTCTGTTCATCTCATTAGAAAATTACTAAGACTGAGAACACTGTAGTGAATTAGAATGCTTGTTCTTTACAGATGTAAAGAAAGAACATGTATAAGGCTAATACCTGCACTTTCTCCCTCCACCTTTCTCTCTCTCTAGGCCAGTCTGGGAGGAAACCTGCGCTTCATCCTGACGGCTTCGGCTCCCATCTCGCCCACAGTGCTGTCCTTCCTCCGAGCTGCCCTCGGCTGCCTGGTCAGAGCACTCCTTAGGAAAAAAAACGGAAAAAAAAACACACCTCATCTAATATCATTTACTCTAATTATATTTCTCAAACAAGATTACACCGTTCTGCACTAATAGAAGACAAAATTTTATAATTGAATTGAAAGCAGTAGGAACGGTAATGCATAAGTGTAAAATGAACACAAATGAGTTATGTGTTATCATTCAAATCAAATATATGGAGGAGCAACACTATGGGAAAAACAGGCAAATGAACAGAATATGGGTTCCCACGCATCCCGGAACACCTGGACTTTAATAGGTTGCTTTTCCAGTCAGGAGAAAATGAGAAAAATGGATGAAACGTCTTAGAATATTAGTGAGGTCCTGAATAAGGGCAAAGTTACGATATTAGGACATTGAAATATCATTTGATTGTATTTGCAGCAGTGCTTATGTATAAACCTACTTGGGTGGGTTCACATCACATTTCCTGTAAGCTACAGCCGTCACGGAAAATATTTTTTCTGTGAACCTCGAAAAAAACAAATTTTCTCTGTTGGTTTTTTTTTTTTGTTGTTTTTTTTAATACTGTGTTCTCTTGGATGTTTGCACCCTACTGTAGGTGGTTGAGTGAGTTTGTCTCAGAGATGTCATCTTAATGAACATGCTTCACCGTGTGTGTGTGTGTGTGTGTGTGTGTGTGTGTGTGTGTGTGTGTGTGTGTAGATATTCGAGGGCTACGGTCAGACTGAATGCACGGCTGGCTGCACATTCTCTATGCCTGGAGACTGGAGCGCAGGTAACACACTCCTCATGAGGAGATAATGATGGCCTGCAGTCAGGGAAAATCTATACAGAAAGGTCGAATGTGTCTCACTGTGTGTGTAATCCAGACAAGTGTGATTTGTTTAAAGCAACACAATTTTCCTCAAAATGAATTCGATCAGCCAAGTTTGGTGTAATTAGTTGTTTAGTTTGGCACTGAGCTGATGCCAATGTAGGTAACAAGTAATAGAAATAACCATCACACTCACCTCAAAACATACTGTTTGTCTCAGGAGTAAAAATAAAAGTAAAAATAAAATGGCAGAATACATCCAATCATTTAAATGGAATTGGAAAGCATTTTTAAATTACTTCCAACATATATTTCACCTTCAAACCAAAGGCCGCACCTACCATGAACCCCAAACAACGTGCTGTGGAAAAACTAATTATTATAATCAAGATGGCCGCTATTGCTCTTTACTCTTTTTAGATTCAAGATGGCTGCTCTCTGATGTCTCTGTCTAGCTATTTTTTTGGTACATTTATTTATTTATTATTATTATTTTTTTAATCAGTAACAGTGTGAGAAACAAATCTGTGTGAGACTTGACATGGTTTGGGGGCGAGTGTGTGATCATTTACACACAGTATCCACATTAATTCTTAGACACATTAGCCTTAGCCGTAGCTCCACAGTTCAGCCCAAATCGACTACATTTAGGATAATTGTGTCTGTAATTGTCTTTAATTGTGTCTCAGGCCACGTTGGTGCTCCTCTTCCTTGTTCCCTGGTGAAACTGAGCGACATTCCAGACATGAACTATTATGCCAAGAGCGGACAGGGAGAGGTAATATACACATTCTCACACACTTATTTTGGTGGATCGTAATGAAAGTAAAGGAAATAGAAATAGAGGAGATTAAATGTATGCTAATCTGCCAGATGTGACTGTTTTGGGTCTATTGTTTGTGTGTGTGTGTGTGTGTGTGTGTGTGTGTTAGATCTGTATCAGGGGACCCAGTGTATTTCAGGGTTACCTGAGGGACGAGGAGAGGACGGCTGAGGCTCTGGACAGTGACGGCTGGCTGCACACGGGGGATGTGGGACAGTGGCTGCCGGTAAGTGAAAAACTCACACACACACACACACACACACACACAGCAGCTTAAGGAGTTAAATACAGTCAGGTCCAAACCTGGTTGAGGAGCTGTTGAGAGATTTCTAAAAGGCAAAATCAACAAATGTACGATACATAATAAGTGAATTCCTTTACTTACACACTTTGAAACAGAAAGGACTCTTTTCCAGGTTGTCCATCACTACATTGAGAGTGAGAGTGCACTGGCTCATGCAACCCTCCAGTGGCCGGGGTCGGTTCCCTGACCAGGAATCGTACCCAGGCTGCGGTGGTGAGAGAGCTGCTTACTAGCCACTAATCCACCAGGGAATCTGTTATATTATATAAACAGTAATGAGTAGTAAAAAACTATATCCTAGGTGTCATTTCATAGGAACATTTTAAAAAATAGGATTCAGACATTAATAGAAAATCTAAAGTTTTTAAATAGGTTTCCATGATTGAGGAAATACCTCTAAGTACTAAAGTACTGATTTCTGGAGCTCACTGTAATAAGGTGCCATAAATGTATTGTATGGATGCAATAATGAAAAAGCCCCATCCTTTATACATGCTTGTGTGTGTGTGTGTGTGTGTGTGTGTGTGTGTGTGTGTGTGTGTGTGTTAGAATGGGACTCTTTGCATCATCGACAGAAAGAAGAACATGTTTAAACTGTCTCAGGGAGAATACATCGCTCCAGAAAAGATTGAGAACGTCTACATGCGCTGTGTACCTGTGCTGCAGGTGTTTGTGCATGGAGACAGTCTACAGGTAAACACACACATTAATAAAATTACCCTGCATACTGATATGTACCATGGAGTCAGCGACAGTGTTTTTGGACTCATTTTATTTAGTAAAGTCGTGTGTGTGTGTTTTTTCAGTCTCATTTGATAGGTATCGTGGTCCCAGACCCAGAAGTGTTTGTCAACTGGGCCAAAGAGAGAGGAATTGTGGGATCGTATGAAGAGCTCTGTCAGAATCCTGTGAGTTATAATATCTGGGTGTTTGTGTAATATAATACTAATTTGTTCTCCATATTGACCATAAACAGATATAATTAGAGTTTCGAGGCACTGTAGCAGTGTGCTGTTTGTCTCTTTACTGCAGGATGTGAAGAAAGCCGTGCTGGAGGACATGACTGCAGTGGGGAAGAAAGCAGGACTGAAGTCTTTTGAGCAGGTACAACACACACACACACACACACACACACACACACACACACACACTGCCTTTCTCGTTTTCTCATAACATGGCAAACTTCATTTAATTTTTATTATTAACTGATTTAACTGAATGACTGTTTATAGCCAATATGTGAAAACTAGGAATTACTTGTCTCTTGGATGTTCCTCAATATTAAATTTAAATATAAATGAATAAAATGTATGATGTGTCAATCTTTATTCAATATTAAAATTATAATCATTGGCAAATTGTTGTGGTGTAAGAGGAATAAAACACTTTAGGACATTCCGTTATAGTAAAATAATCAACTTCATTATCAAGAGTAACTCCTAGCTTCATGACACAGTGTTTTATTCCTCAATATGCTTTATTCTGAGCTGCCTGGATCCAGGAACATTAACCCACGATTAAAGTGAAGTCAAAGATAAAGATAAACACACCAACCTCATGTCTCCATCGTCATGTCTTTTTCAGGTGAAGGATTTGTATCTGCACCCAGAGATGTTCAGCATCAGTAACGGCCTCCTCACCCCGACCCTGAAAAGCAAACGGGTGGACCTGCGCCGCGTCTTCAGCGAGCAGATCACACACATGTACAGCAAATCAGCCATGTAGAGACTCGGGGACAGGCATCCGAATTTTATTATTAACATTTTTAGCTAACTGTAGAATCTGTACTGCAGTGGAAACACACTACTGATCATAAGCTAGACAACGCACAGGAGACACGCCTGGGACGCACGCAGTCAATAAACGCTGCTGTGCTTTAACTTCTGACGTTTGTAACTTATTGTGTATATAACAGCACAAAGAACTGGTGAGGAAGCAAGAAAACTTGTCTGAAGGATAAACAGCTTAGGGATTCTAACGTCTGTTAACCCATGCGTGACTTTTTTTTCCCCCCTATGCACCAAATCCTCGGGTCGCTTTGACCTGTTGACCTTTACCAGGCGCTCGTCTTTTTGGCCTGATGGAAATCAGTAGAGCATAAAGACTCTTAGGTGCTATTGCATTCTTCCGTCCACTACAAGAGGAAAAAGATGGCGTCCATTTCCTGCTGCTGTAACGGATGACGTTTTTATTAAATAGCTCTCAGTAGTTCTTGATCGCATTGTGTGTTATCTAGTTAAAAGCAGAGAGGTTGCACGTTCAAGGCTTAATCCGTGGAAAGTGCAAAATGGACAACGGTAAACTTCTCACATTAGGAACATAAACGTGTAATTTATGCAGCGTGTATTATAAAGCAAACGTGAACTGTAAATGTGGACTTCTTTTGAGCTGTACATATTGAGAATTAAACCTGCAGATTATGAAATATTCCACTAATTCCAACCATGGTAGAGATGTATTGTATTCTATATTTGTCGTCTCTTATCAGGCAGATGAATAAAGATAATACATTTTAATTGTGTTGTCAAGATATCTGCTGAGTTTTTGTGTTTTGTGTCATATCTGTGATTTGTTTATTTGCTATGAAGTAAAAAAGCCAAGCGTGGAGATTCCATAATTTTTCCCAGGGGTTGTAGACGTGCTTTTTTGTAGACACTTTTTTTTTCATATTTAGACTTAACCTGACTGGTCTGCAAATACGCGGCCCCATACGCAGCAAGCTGTGATGCACTGTGTGTTCAGACACCTTTCTATCATAGCCAGCGTTAACTTTTTCAGCAATTTGTGCTACAGTAGCTATTCTGTGGGATCGGACCAGACGCGCTAGCCTTCGCTCCCCAGGTGCATCAATGAGCCTTGGGCGCTCATGACCCTGTCACTGGTTCACCGGTTGTTCTTCCTTGGACCACTTTTGGTAGGTACTAATCACTGCATACCAGGAACACCCCACAAGACCTGCACTTTTGGAGATGCTCTGACCCAGTCGTCTAGCCATCACAATTTGGCCCTTGTCAAAGTCGCACAGATCCTTACGCTTGCCCATTTTTTCCTGCTTCCAACACATCGAGAACTGACTGTTCACTTGGTGCCTAATATATCCCACCCCTTGACAGTGCCACTGTAATGAGAGATTTTATTCTCTTCACCTGTCAGTGGTTTTAATGTTATGGCTGATCGGTGTATATTCTGAGCCTGCATTGCCAGATCCTTTTTTTCCTGATAGAGTTAGGGATGCTCTTTAATCTGATATTAGCACCAAGCATACACGGACAAGTGCCGTCTAGGAGTATAGAATGCTTACCAGCTTGCCCCCCATTGTACCTGACTGCAAGACTGAAATTGACAATGCCAAATAACCTACAAAGGCTTCATAACACTTTTGAGCATTAAAATAATGTCATAATAATTTCACACTCTTTAGATTAGATGAATAGCTTTGTTTTATCCAACAACATTCAGCTTATTGCAGTAACAAAGATCGTAGCTCATGCCTTTTAGCTCATGTCTTTTCACTAACTTCCATGTGACACAATGTGTTACACTAGGAAAGTCTTTAAGATTAAAGATTATCCACATTTAAAAGTCTGGAAAAATTCTCGCGTTTCACCGTTTAAACTGAATTGAATTTGAGTCTTCGGTCGGGTTCTTCCACTAAACAGAATTCACAAGTAATTATACAAATTAGATTTCAGGTTTTTAACCAACAACCAGTTTATTGTACGACTTTGTAAAACAAATACAAAATTGACCAATGCAAATGATAAGAATTAAAAAGTACATGGGATTATGATCAAAGAAGCAAAACGCAACCCTTAAAAAGACGCGCGCACAAAAAGAAGCAGGTAAACAAATGAAAAAGAGATGAATGCTGTAAGAGATGATCAGATATCAGGACAATCACAGGTCAGAATCCAAATCCTGAAGATAAAGGCACGTATTTCAACAGAAATTAAAGAGTGAGATGAAGCACTGAATGAACACAAAGAACGAAAAACACTTCCAAACATGACATTATGGCTTCGGTGAAGACGTATTGTAATAGTAGGAAAGAAAATAGTTGTGGCTTCCTCAACGGTTGGTCCCGAATACAATCGTAAGTCATCCAAAATCCCAGATTCTATGGCTGTAGCCCAAAAAAAAAAAAAAAAAAAAAAAAAAATCACAACACAAAAATGAGCAAATTCAGTGTTTTGTTCAGATCAGTAGAGGGCGCTACAGTACCGAGTAACAGATTTTTAATATGACGGACACTCAAATTTAATTCACTTCAGACACTGTTTAAATACTCGATAAACAATGAATAAATACTTCATGCTAGTGTTAAGTTACTAGATATTGTTTACTTAGAGATGTTTTTGGTTTGACTTCAGACAGGACTGAAGACAGAGACGGTAGAGCAAACGACAGGGTTTAGCGTTCGGAGCAAAGGCCAGAGCTACACGTATTTGACATATGCACCATGGTTCCTAATAATAAGCCCTACTGAATTATTGCCGTTGCTTTACATTCAATAGAATTTATACATGAAGAACAAGCACAATTCCAGTGATGCTCTACTCACCAGTGAGATCCTTCACTTTTCAAAAAATGTAGCTCCCTTCGTACAAGTTCATATAGTGTAGTGTATCTGCCTGAGGAAGCCTTCCTCTTGTTTTACCTTCATCATGAAACAAGCTGGAAATCTAACCCTAACCCAGAGAAGTTAAACAGACCGATGAAGAGCAACCTTCTGAACGGAGGCCGAAAAACGAATAAGTTACATTCTCTACATCTTTACTACATCATCTACGCTGCCGTTATTCCGTACCACAGCCGTCTGAGCGTCGACAAACGATCTGATAGAACACAAAGAAAGAAAAAGAAAAAAAAACACCTGGCAAAGAGAGACCAGCTTTTTCTTCAGTCATCTGCTACGATAGAAAGAGCGCGCAGTTCGTTGAGCTTGGCCTCGTTCTGCTGTTCTCGCTCTTGGTCTGTCAGGCCGACTTGATCGATCTGATCGGTCAGGTCGCTGAAGATCTTGTGCATCTCTGTGAAGTACACCACCTGAAACAAAAACAAACAAAAAAAAAAAAAAAAGGAAAAAAAAAGAGAGAGAGAGAAAGGAGATATTATATGAACAGTCTTAAAACTCAAAAGTTTAGGAACAGGACATATTATATACACAAGTCCTCATTTCTTTTACACACACGCACACACACACACACACACACACACAGTGAGAAAAGAGCAGCACTCGAGACAGTTTCTTGGTGTGTCTGTCTATTAAGCACAGGTTAAGAGTTTTTCAGCATCCTGCTCTTCCTGTGAGTCAGGGGTCCTGGCTGAGTTGCTAGGATCATTAATAGACCATTAATCACATTACAAGACACCAGGAGGAGTGGGCTGTCTGCAAACCTGCTGGGAAATACAGTCGTTCCACTGGAAACCTACACACACTGCGCACATTTATTCACTCGCAGTGTACTGCACACACACACACAGTTCAGAGCTCACAGAGAGCCTGCTGCCCTGTCCGGTGCACTCTAAAACGTGATTTTCAACAGTTACATTACATTTAAGAGATGTCCTTATCCAGAGTGTCCAAAAACATGTTTTCGTCCCAGTACACAGCAAGTTCAGGGTCTAAAAATATGGTTTAAAAAAGATTTTAAAACCATAATCTATTGGACGGCTGATTCTGATTATACAGGGTGTCCTAGAAGTCAGAAACCAATGAGAGTAAAACTACATATGCATCATTTTGTATTTATTATTCACAACATATGCTCTACATGTTCACCCTCATAGTCTACGCATTTCCTTAGCCACTGTATTACTCCTCAACATTTTGCTCGATTAACACACAGTGAATTATATGGTTTAAAAAAACCCTTAAACACTCCAACAAAACAAACTTCCTCAATCCTCCACCTCAATTCCAATATTATTCTTAGCCAGGACGACCACAAGGCCAAGTGTCCCCTCTTTCCTCCTCCCCTAATAAACATTTTTGATGCTGGAAGTAGGCATCATTCATCCTGACTCGGAGTCAAGCGGTCTCTGTCGCTGCTTATTATCCTGCGCTCTAATTAAAAGATCAATCCGAGTCAGTGCCATTCTGTGATGTAGAGAGCCCGGTTCCTGCCTGGGGCTCATGGGAAACGGATACTGCTCTGTCCTGTTTATGTGTCTAACTGGCAGCTTCGCCACATCAAGCACTGCCTGACGATCCGTTTACATGCAGCACGTGGGAGCGGCGTGGAGACACAGGGCCTCCCGTCACACACTCTGAGAGATGGTCGAAGAAGGATGGAGCCACTGGGTGTGGGGAAAACGGGCGCAGTCCTACGCGTACATCCGATTGTGTGCGTCTACGCCTAGATACGATTGCTTAAAACCAAAATTGCCACGGTAATAGATTCTGCAAATGACTTTTCGTAAACAGAACAGTGACAGGTTAATACGACAGTAAGCTCTTAGACATTTAAACCGTCGTGGTCAACAGCAGCCATCATTTCCTGAAGACGGATTCTATCCAGCAATCAGGGATTGCTGAAACAATGCCACATCCTCCACGAGTTTACTAACAGTGTCTGAAACCTCAGTGTTCAAGGGCCCATGAAAACACTTCAAATCAGCCAAGAGTGGTACTGAGGACACTCAAGAGCTCTTAGTCAAGAAGCGTTTTTAATTCCATGTTTAGTTCATAGAGTAGTATGAAATTTGAAGGAATGCGTCACCTTTTCAACCTAATCTCTACACGGATCATTTGTAGTGTATGTGTGCTTACTACAGACATGTACAGGGAAAAGAAAAACAGCAACAACAACAACAACAAAAACATTTTACTCTTAACTCTGAAATTAAAGACAGCTGTTACATTTGGTCAATATACAAACATTTTAAATATGTGGCTATATAACACAAATATAAACTACAACCATTACACTATGAATAAATATTTTTTCGGATAAGACAGACACGAGAATGTTCTCAACAACGGAGCAATGCAATAAGGTATTACATGTGTTCCATAAGGTTTCGTGGTGTTGATTTAAGGAATCATTAAGGCGATCTACAAACATTTATTTCTCTTAAGCGGTTATCGACCGCCAAACTTAAAGGAAACCTCCATCCTGAAATACTTCAAATCAAACGCCACTTACAATGGTGTTTTATAGGAGAGAAAATTTCAACAATCTCAAATATATGAGATAATACTCAGATTTAGCTCATTAATGAGAAATCCAAATGGTGCAAACATTAGACTTAAAGTTTTCAAATGTAAAGCAGCTATATGAGGAGTTGTGCTGAGTTACAGCAGAGGCTCAGCTCGCCTAGTTAGCGATCTACAAGACAACGAGTGTGATGGAGTCGAAGGCAGTTTAGCATGAACTGCAAAGTTGAACCTTTGGAAGCTGATCTGTTTGAACAGAATGCACTGAGAGAGAGAGAGAGAGCTGGACAGACTAAAGGAATAAAGTGCCGCTGCATTGCTCTCTACGCAGAGATGACGCAAGGGCTAAACACCACTGCAGCACTATCAGCAGGTAGTCGAATAATATGTAGGAAACCGATGCCGATGAAAAGTCGCCATTGAGGATCATATGTCAATTGTAAATATTAATATTCAAGTCGTTCAAGGAGGATTTTTATCTTTAAGTGAATGACGAGTCAAAAAGTTTTCAGGCTTTCTGTGGCTTTTCCACATATCATTTAAACATACATGAATGATGCAGGAGCTCATGGACGCAGTCCCTAGAGACAGTGAATAACACTTAAGAGTGTAAGACACTCACCCCGAGTGAGACATGGTGGACGATCTAGCCCCTGTGCAGACGGAGGAGGCCTTATGACAACTCTCTAATTTTGACAGAGGTCCTAAACACCACCTAAACACGCATGACATGATGGGAAGTGTGTGTGTATATTTGTTCCGGAACAGTGTGTGATGTGGTGGAGCTCTAAAATGAAATGGTTGAGTTTTGCTTCTATCTGAGCAGAGGCGATCTCTGAACTGTGTGTGTATGATTCAGCAGGATGAGGGGACTCTCAGTTCCAGCAGATCTATGAGTCAGAGTGTTTAAGATATGTCCATTGTGGACTGCGGGCACGCACGCGCACACACACACACACACACACACACACACACACACACACACACACACACACACACACACACACACACACACACACACACACACACACACACAGGCTTATCTCTGACTATAAGAGTCTCCTGGTTGAGAAATCAGGCTTGATAGCTGTTGCACATCTCAGTGAGTCTAAATACAGCATGTGTGATAGCGAGTCTCTGCGGTCCACCTACACACTGCCTCTTTAACGCAGCGATTCTCCTCTCTCGAACCGATGTACTATTCATACCTCTCAGAGCTTAAGCACCACATTGTGTGTGTGCATGTGTGTGTTTGGATGAGGCTATTCATTGCTACCGATACAGCTAGTTGACTGGTTAAGGGTCATCTGTAGGGGCCTCTTTCTCAGCATCGCTCCTTCACTAAGCAGCGTGGCTTGCCCTGCAGCTCAGGCCCCATTATGGTCTTATTAATTTACAATGAATTTAAAATTTTCTCCTCGTGAGCCAAACTGAGGAATCGAACCTGGTCCTGCTAGCAGCCGCTTCTCTACTGATACTGATGTACAGCGCTTGCTTAAAGTCTCTCCGTCTCTCTTCCTCCTACTCTTTCCCTGCTCTGACAGGAAGGAGGCTCTGCCAATCATTTTGAATGCACGCTGAGTGATTCATGCTAAGGCTCCTCGCTAATCAGCTAATAAGATTACACAAACGGGGGACGCAACAGGAACGACGCTAATCCACACTAATACAGGAGAATCGCCAAAGGAACGCTTGATCTTGCTGATCTCTCTCGGCCTGGTTGGAGTAAATTCAGGATGGAAAGAAGAACAGGCTTGGCTGCATCACAGGACTCTCAGACAGAGACCTTGACTAACCCCACCACCTAGTCTGGCCCAACCACCACATCTAAAGTCGAATGCACACTAATTTTAGCCCAGATTTCCCTGTCATGGACTAATTTTGGAGATCTGCAACAACCTGCCCTCCTCCCATGCTATCATCCACTGTTATGTGCAGATCTCTGTGCAGAACAAACAATCCTTACGGCCTGCATCAGCCCATCCAATTCTTCCTATAAATATTTTCTCTCATTTGTTGTTTTTCTTGTTTACGTACAAAGTAGTGCAGACAGACTTGATAGAGGTTCTTGCGTTTATTTTCATGAGAAAGTGGGATTTGAGGATTAGGCATGCTTCACCTGGGAGCTCTCTAGAGCATGGACCTCAATCTGCAATTTCTTGTGTAGTGTAATGATAAAAGCCATGTAGTGTGAGCAGTACAGCGATTCTGAAATTTTCAAAGTCATGTAGTCTCCACTTGGCAAAACCCCACCTTGACTAACCCTAACCACCCACTAACCCCACCTCAACTAACCCTAACCATCCACTAACCCCACCACACCAACTTGACTAACCCTAACCACCCACTAACCCCACCTTGACTAACCCCAACCACCCCACCTTGACTAACCCCAACCACCCCACCTCGACTAACCCCAACCACCCCACCTCGACTAACCCCAACCACCCCACCTCGACTAACCCCAACCACCCCACCTCGACTAACCCCAACCACCCCACCTCGACTAACCCCAACCACCCACTAACCCCACCTTGACTAACCCCAACCACCCACTAACCCCACCACGACTAACCCCAACCACCCACTAACCCCACCACGACTAACCCCAACCACCCACTAACCCCACCACGACTAACCCCAACCACCCACTAACCCCACAACCCCACCTCGACTAACCCCAACCACCCACTATCCCCACCACGACTAACCCCAACCACCCACTAACCCCACAACCCCACCTCGACTAACCCCAACCACCCACTATCCCCACCTCGACTAACCCCAACCACCCACTATCCCCACAACCCCACCTCGACTAACCCCAACCATCCACTATCCCCACATCAACTAAGCCTAACCACACAGTCTGACCCCACCACCTTGACTAACCCCACCACCTTGTCTGACCTCACCAGTCCACCTCAACAAACTCCATCATCTCAATTAACCCAAACACCTTGTCTAACCCCACCCCACCACACCTATTCTAACCTGACCAGCTCAACTAACCCCACCACCCCACCTCGACTATCCCTGCCACCTCAACTAACCCCACCACCCCACCTCGACTATATCCTTGCCACCTCAACAGACCTCGCCAGCTCGGCTAACCCCACCACGTAAAATTTTGTTGGTTCCTGATTGGGCCAGTTCCTGCTTCAAAAGGTGCTAGTAACGTGAGGGGTTAAAGAAGAAAGAAGTGCGAGTTAACCTTCAGCGCACACAACAGCTGTTCCCACTGCCCCTGTATCTAAACCCTTTGCTTTTATAAAACCTCAGGAACATTATGTCTACTGCCAACCCAAAGATAAACACATACACACACTAACAATCACAAGGTTACAATTGTGTAAGCCACATGATGTGTCCGTCCACTTAAAGCTCATCATCATCAGTGCGTGGGGCAGTAAGTCAGTGGTGAAAACAAAACACTGTGTGTGTGTGTGTGTGTGTGTGTGTGTGTGTGTGTGAGATCAGCACATAGAGAAAGAAGCAAATAATTCTGAACTTCCTGAAGTGACAGCCTGAGCTGAAGCAGGATTGTGGGGGTTAATCACATTACAGACAAGAGGAGGGTGGGGAGTGTGTAAAAAAAAATGAGCAGTGTGTTTTTGTTTGACCATTTCTACGAGGTGGTCAAGGTTAATCACATTAGATCTGGGTGGAGAGAGCAGCAGAGGGGATTACGGCCTTGTGTGTGTGTGTGTGTGTGTGTGTGTGTGTGTCAAAGGGACAGAAATCAAGAGTGTGGTGTCTTCCTCAACAAGCATGATCAGCCATTCAAACATCACAGGCATGTTTTGATGATCCAGAACACAACGTACACGTCTATAAAGAATGCCGTCAGGAGAAGCTAATTACTTAATTACTTTCCAGACATGTACAGTGAAACATGCAGCTGATTTTGTCAGATAGAAAATTAATAGAAAAGAAAAGAAAAAAGAAAAAAACAAGATGACAGTGATACAGTTAAGTAATTAACTCCAGCTAAGCATCATATTTATTCCTAATTAAAGATGCAGCTAATTATACACTTTGCTATGCTAAGTGGAAAGAAAATGACATTTTAAAATGAATACAAAACTTGTTCTGCAGGCCATTTTTATATAAAATGCTCAGTGGCAGGTCCTAAAAAATACAGATCCAGCTGCTATGAAATATGCAAATTGTAAACGCCCCCACAACCCAACACACCCTGACCCCTTTCTCCACTGCTGCAATTTTATTGTCACTTTTATTTGCATATTGGATCAAAATTTGCCCTTAGGTTTATGATGTGATAACACAATAACACCTGTCTGTTGTATTATTTACTATTAAATGAGTTTTTTCGTATATTTCTTAAAAGAAAAGTGGTGACTGTTTTTCCCCCCCACATACAACCCCAATTCCGAACAAGTCGGGACAGTGTGGAAAATGCAGAAAAACAAAACGAGTCATCTGAAAATTCAATTCACCCTGTACTATGTTGAAAACTTTGTTTGACGTTTTACTTTGTGAACTGAATTTATTTTTGAAAATATACACTCATTTCAAATCTGATGACTGCAACACACTCCAAAAAAGTTGGGACAGTCGATTGTTTACCACTGTGTAACATCACCTTTTCTTTAATAACACTTATTAAGCGTCTGGGCACCGAAGACACCAGTTGGTTAAGTTTAGCGAGCGGAATTTTCCCCCATTCATCCATGATGCATTTCTTCAGCTGCGCAACTGTATGGGACCTTCCTTGCCTTATTTTGCGCTTCATAATGCGCCACACATTCTCAATCGGAGACGGGTCAGGACTGCAGGCAGGCCATGTTAGCACCCGCACTCTCTGCTTATGCAACCATGCACTTGTAATCCGGGCCGAATGTGGTTTGGCGTTGTCCTGCTCTGGATGGCAGCATATGTTGCGCCAAACTGTGTACCTATCTTTGTGCATTAATGGGGCACTGACACACCCCATTACCATGACAGACGCTGGCTTCTGGACCTGACGCTGATAACGGCTTGGATGGTCCTTTTCCTCTTTGGCCCGGAGAACACGACAGCTGTTTTGTCCAAAAACTATTTGAAACGTCGACTCGTCGGACCACAAAACACGATTCCACTGTGCTACTGTCCATCTCAGATGAGACTGAACCCAGAGAAGTGGGCGGTGCTTCTGGACATTGTTGATATATGGCTTTTGCTTTGCATAGTAAAGCATCTGTGGATGCAGCGGCGAATGGTGTTGACTGACAAAGGTTTACCAAAGTATTCCCGAGCCCATGTCAGGATCTCCATTACAGACTCCAGACTCGTGGTGGTTTTTAAGACAGTGACATCTGAGGGATCAGAGATCAGAGATTTCGGCCTTGCCCTTTACACACCAATATTTTACCGGATTCCTTGAATCTTTTAATGATATTGTGCACTGTAGAAGGTGACATGCCCAAAATCCTACCGATCCTACCGATGTTGTTCTCAAATGTTGGATTATTCTGTTGGCAGATTGATGAGCCTCGACCCATCCTTGCTCTTGAAGGACTAGGCTTTTTTTTTTTTTTTTGGCGGCTCCTTCTATACCATGATTAGACGATTGCGTCACCTGTTTCACATCACCTTCTTATTTCCACTTGTCACATCGCTATTTTGTCCGTCACAAATTTTTTTGGAATGTGTTGCATGCATCAATTTCAAAATAAACGTTTATCTTCAAAAAACTATGCAGTTGATTAGGTAAAGCACCAAATACCTTGTCTTTATCTGTTTTTTTTTTTTTTTTTTTTGTTTAAATACAAGTCAAAATACATTTACAAATCACTCCTCTTTGTTTTTATTAGCATTTTCCATCATACTGTCCCAACTTTTTCGGAATTGGGGTTGTAGTTTTCAACAGAAAGCATTTCATTATAAAATAACTACTAAACAAAGAATAAGAAGGTTTAAAGTTTCAGTTTGTGAAAGAAATTAAAACAGCAATCAACATGTAAATCACTTATTTTCTTGGTATTTTTCAAGGTCTTCACAAGAATTTTTATTAAATTCTTTTTTTTTGTATACATTTCTCTTTTTAAGGTGTGTTGTGTGTTTGAGGCAGGGTAAACTATCAAAAACATTTGATTTTACTGGGGTGTGAAGCCACGGCTGTGTTCAGATTATGAGCCAACATGTCCTGCTGAGATGTTGAGGTCCACATATTATCACATAATATCAGAAAGACAGACCCCCTATATACGTAATTGGTGTCTGGAGCTTCGCAACACATCCGGCTACTGCTTTTTAATCAAATTCGCTTACGTTTCAGAACTTCTAAACACACCAAACCCCCCTTTCCCTGGTAGACAGCCTGACAAAAACAGACAAATGTTAAATTATTTGGAGCACAATATGAACTAAATGATTTTGGAGCAGAGATTTTTCGCCTGGGAATAAAGAGAAAACGTCCGTCCATTCAGCTGCACACCTGCTTTGGTTTGGGGGATGAAACCCATTTTAAAATTACCTACCTTTTTTTTGACACTGAGGAAACCATGGTTTGCATATGCTATGGTTAGTATATAATATTAGTCAGGAACAGTGGAGATTATATATATTATATATATATATATATATTTCAGATAGCCTTTAAGAACGCCTTTGACAAAAGAAGAACGTATTGAAATCATTCTCATGGTTGGATCAGGAAGCTGTCGCAGGGTTGCGATGGACTTTAACAGGAAACACGGCGAGCACATCACACATCACACTGCTGCCAAACTTATTAACAAATTCAAAAAGACTGGAAGTGTTGCGGACCAACCGAGATGTGAACGTCCACGAACATCCACTGACGAAGGCACAACCGACGTGGTGCTGGCAAACATAGTCCCTTATATATGGAGACTTTTGGGACACCCTGTATTATATCAACCAGATAGCAGTATCATGACTAAATATGCCATGCACATGGTCAAATTTCGACATATTCTACTATATATGTATAATTCCGCTACAGGTGAAATACATTACCCCCAAATGTGAAAAGAGAGAAAATTCCATTTAAACATTTCACTCTGACTGTGGTGCAGGAGCATCATGGGCATTTTGACAGCTGGTGTCTGATTATATCTGATCCACTCCAATACATAGCTATCCAATAACTTGATCAAAGCGTGACATTCAGTGTGTGTGTGTGTGTGTGTGTGTGAGTGTATAAAAATCACACTTGGCTAGTGATGTTTTAAGCACCTTTATGCAGAGTGACTGTTTTTACCACTTGGCACTTTGCAGGAAAATAAATAAAGAGCAATTCCATGTTGCGTTGTTGAAATATAATTTTCATAAAGTGGAGTATTCAAACTATGTTATAGGCAGAAAGAAAAAAAAAAAAAAAAAAAACATTTTGTTTTTAGCCAAAACCAGATTTTGTGTCATGTTTGGCTGTGAGCCAGAATTCACCCACAGCAACATTCGAGAGCTTTTCCAAAAATGGCACACATAAGTAATGAACATAATGTACTGTACAGTAAAATCATGGTCAAATTTATTACAAGTGAAAGCTACAGGTAGCTGATCTGTGTTTGGGGCTCACCTGGGCTCGGATAAGCGCCTCGAAGCTCGGCTGAAAGTAGTCGATGCGGCTGTTGTAAAATTTGGGCATCTCTTCCAACAGTTGCTTATTCTTGGCTTCGAAATCCTCCCTGACCGGTCTCAGCTCTTCCCTTGCCTAAAAGGGAGGGGGACACACACACACACTCGCTTTACCCTACCAAAGAAAGACAGGCAGGTTTTTGGGGGAATTCTGGAGTGGTTTGTCACTAGAATAACATTGCTGAACAGGATTCCATGACACAGAGTAGGAAGTGGAGGTGGTGAAAATGAGAGAAAACGACTGATGCAATGATGTAGTGGTGAAAGGAGAGATGGATAGTGTGAGAAAGAATCTCATAATAGTGAGTTTTTTTTCTTTACGGTGTACGAGAGAAAACGTTACTGGAAGCGAGAAGCACAAACACACACACACACACACACACACACACACACACAAGGTATTTAATCAGAAGCTTGTTTAGTGCTGCTCTATGGCCCTGATGAAGCCCGGTTTCTCGGTGTGTGTAGGTGGTCAACTCGTATATTTTCTGCACCTAAGCCTTTTGTGCGTCTGTGTTGACACACTATTGAGTGCATACATATACATAGAGTGACCTCGCGACACCCGACTTGGTGAGCAAACGCTCATTCGCTACTACGGTGTCTCTGAGTTAGTGATTACACACACACACACACACACACACACACACACACACACACACTAAACCTAATTATCTGGCTCTGTGCGTGCGCTGGAGCCTCTAAAGTGCAGCAGCGGAGTTGAGAAGCTGCTTCTCTTGCGTGGGTGCTCGAATGCATCCATGTGCTCTATTTCTGTAAAGGCTCCAGTCAGCACTTGTTACGCTGCGCTCCGAAAAACACCGGCGGCACAGCGGAGCACAGCACAGAGACTGGGATCAGTCTCTAGAGCCACAATGAGGCAGAACACAGATCGCATCCTGCTCTATAGGAGGACTGATACGGCTGGATCGGAACAACCGCTATGAAGAAACGAGTGTGGACCAGCAGAGGAGCCTATAGTGCAAAATACGAATTTTCTACTGAAAAGCAAAGAGACAGGCCTCTAAGGCTGAGCTTAGATCCACTAGCATGACAATGAAGGAGTTTAAAAGCAAAGAGTGACAGCAATTAATCGGGAACAATTACTTAGTATTTGTAATATAATTAGAGAAAAAAAAAAAAAGCAAGAAAAAGTAGTAGTTAATGACTACTAATAAATCTGGTTAGCGATGATATATTAGCAACACATACATGCAACCAAATTTTCATAATGCTCTCATGGACCCTCTGTAAGTGACAAAGCATCGGATACATTACATTGGATGCTTTATGTGACAAATAGTGCCATGAATGCCTTTAAAGGGTAGTATGTACTTTCTGAACTATTCCTCAACTTACTTGTCTTTTCTTGCCAGTACAAAACTGCCTTGTGTGCGTTCACTCATGACATCACCAGTGTTAGATGAAATCCGAGTTTTATTTTATTACCAACCTAAACTATACACGGATAAAACAGGCATTCGTGAGTCGTAACTAAAGGGTTGCGTCTTACACAATGGTTGGTATCGCACAATTTAAAAAAGAAGAACAAAAAGAATAGGTTTTAAAATGCAACAGTTTTTGTATGATACACCATCTCGGTATGAATGGATAATCATGAGAGAACGCGTGCGCACCTGTAGCTTACTGTCAAGCGCGAGCACAGGCGCCAGTTAAAATACACACTGTAACACATACACCCCCCCCCCCCCCCAATACTGTAATCATTTTCTAATTAAATAAAACAGTTTGTGGTGTATCGGTGAAGTCGAGGCTGGTTGTACCTGATGAAGTTTGACCATGATAGGTCCAGTCTTCTCCTTCTCCTCATATTTCTCCACTTTAGCCTGCAGTCTCTTATAATCCTGTAAGGCCTGCTCTCTCCGCTTCACTGCCATGTTGAGACTAGGGAACACACTGCTGTACCTGACACACACACACACACACACACACACACACACACACACACACACACACACACACACACACACACACACACACACACACACACACACACACACACACACACACACACACACACACACACACACACACACACACAGTTCACAGAGCTTTGAAGAGCTGAAAAGAACCAAGAGCAAACCGTGGACTATATATATAAAACACAATACACTTTTTATTTATTTACTTTATTGAAGCAAAAAAAAAAAGAAAAAAAAAAAAAGTTATTCAACACCTATCACCAGTGTGAAAAACGAACTGCCCCCTTGAACTTAAAATCTGATTGTGCCACCTTTAGCAGCAAAAACTGCAAGCAAATGTTGCTTTGGATCACTGTCTTGCTGCATAATTCAGTTGTGCTTGAGTTTCAACTTACAACTGTGTTTGGTTTATGCCAGATGTAACGGGACCACTGTCTTCCAAACAGTTCCACGTTTGACTCCTCGATCCACAGAACATTCTCCCAAAAGGTTTGAGGATCATCGAGGTGTGTTTTGGCAAAATTCAGACGAGCCTTAACGTTCTTCTGGGTTAGCAGGGGTTTTCACCTCGTCACTCTTCCATGGATGCCATTTTTGCCCAGTGTCTTTCTGATAGTGGAGTCACTGAACAGTGACCTTTATTGATGCAAGAGAGGTCTGTAGGTCCTTTGATGCTGTCCGTGGCTCTTTTGTGACTTCCTGGATGAGTAGTTGCTGTGCTCTTGGAGGAATTTTGGAAGGTCGGCCACTTCTGGGAAGGTTCACTACTGTGCAGAGTTTTTTTTTTCCATTTGGAGATAATGGCTCTCACTGTGGTTCTTTGGAGTCCCAGAGCCTTTGAAATAACTTTGTAACCCTTCCCAGTCTGATGTATTTCAATCACCTTCTCCCTCATTTCTGGAATTTCTTTCAATTTTGGCATAGTGTGTTACTGGGTAAGACCTTTTAACCAACTTCATGCTGTTGAAAAAGCTCTATTTAAGTGCTGATTTGATTGAACAGGGTTTGCAGTAATCAGGCCTGGTTGCGTCTAGTCCAGCTGAATGCAGTTTCATAGATTTGGGCAATTAGTAACTATAGGGGCAAATCATTTTCACACAGGTCCAGTTGGTATTGGATAACTTTTTTGCTCCAATAAATAACATTATCATTTAAAAACTGTGAGAAACTTTTTCGCTTTAATTTAGTATGGGATATACACAAAAACAGAAGAAATCACGCAAATACTTTTCCACAGCACTGTGAACATGTATACAAAAGTAATACCATTACAAAAACAAACATCTCCCTCAAGTTGACTCCTCAGTAAAGTTTTCCAGCTCGTTTATTGATTTCCATCAAGTCTTATACAATTGAGCGCACATACGTTCAGGTTTTCGAGGAGCCGTGCAGCGATCGTGTCAGAGATCGATTGCCTGGTCGTCAAAAGTCAAGCTCTTACATATAGATGATCGTTCGACAGAGCTTTGACCTTCGAGAACGCTCAGACACTGCTGACCTTATTTCAGCATTATCGCTTAATTAAAGCAGCGAGGAACCCATGTGAGTAATTGTTTCTTTTCCAAAAGAAAATGAGTGAAAATGCTGCTATCAGGATACTAAAAATAGGACAAAAAAAAGAAAGAAAGAAGGAAAAAAAAAAAACTTCGGGCTGTAACTTAGCAACAGGAGCGGGTGGTTTGGTTCGAGGCCTGACTGTGCTCCTGCTTAGCACTGCCAAGAACCGTCAGGGAAGCAACACAAACACGTGAGACTCTTTCAGGCCAAAAACACAAACCGAACATCTAGAGAAATATAGCGTTTCTATTATTTGTGCAAAGGAAACCAATAGGAATAACGTGAACGGAGAGTGAGGGCTAGTTTAGGGTTGTGTTTAGAACACTTGATTAAGCTGGATAAAAGAATTAAGGGCCTAATTACCAAAATATTAAATTATGAATACATTTAAGATTTGTAGGAGTGGCCAACTAAAAGCATGGGACTATAGAGTTAACTAAAAATCAGTACTAGTTTTTTTTTTTGTGTGTGTGTGTTTGCGCTTGTTTAAAGTTTTAACGTCATCCTGGTATTGTCTCAACTTAATGACTTAATGACTCTTGTAATGATAGCGAGACTATTTAAATAATGTAATCCTCCTGACTAGAATGGAGCAAAGGTAATTTGGCTGCTCAGCACTCAGACCAACTCAGAGTCGTGTGTGAGCGACGGCGGGTTTGATGGATGAATGATAGCTGGAAGGTTTTAGTGGTTTCTACCACAAACCCAAAGGAGGGATTGCAGTGTAAACAGAGCACATCGTTATGACATCAGAAACGGTAACAGTGCTCACCTAGAGGCAGAGGGGGCGGAAGAGTGCGAGAGAGACAGAGACAGAGAGAAATAGATAGACCTGGCCCCAGTACGCTGGGTTTTGTTAGGACAAGCCCCGGATTGTTTCCCACAGGAACTAGAACAGGGAGCGGCACAATATCGTGCAGAATACGTCACCGTCAACCCACACACTCCCTTCAACACTACATCACCTTGGCCCACTTAACCGACTGTTCAGCCATGGGGGGTGGGGGGTGGGGGCTAAACAGTCCATCTCTCTCTCTTAGTCTAACTGTAATGAATATATGACCTACAGTACTGTAACATGAACAAATAAATATGGAGAATGTTGTTGACATTAAAAAAGTAAACAAATGAAAGAATTTCAATTTCAAGTGTTGTGTTTTTTTTTTTTTTTTTTTAATTGTACAAAAGTGTTATAAGCACAGTTATCATCATCATCATCATCATTAGTAGTGGTAGTGCAGTAATTCTTCAAAAATTGCCTTCATATATCAAAATATCATATTACTGTAAATATCACCCACCTGTAATTAGAAGCACCACTCGCAGAAGTAGTAAATGTGTAAATGTGGCTTATACGCTCGGCCAAAAAAACAACAACACGATTTTCATCCTACCAAGTGAACGTGACTCGCTGCATGTGCCGATCGTCGAATGCCAGAAAATTACATAAGGACATTAACATGGAGACACACAAACACAAAATAGTCTCAGGCCTAGTCCACACTAACATGGGTAAAATGGAAAACATTGTTTTTATGCTTTGGCCATTTTCCCAAATGTTTCCCTTCTACACTGAAATGCAAAAAATGATGTACTGATGTTGCGCACTGGATGTCCGACCCATGACCATTATACCTTTTCCACCATGAACATAAACCATGCTTTCTTCAACACCACACCTAATACAGAAAACCATAGTGTAACAATCTAAAGGTCGGGCAAGGAGGAGGCGGGAACCGGCTGAACATAAACGTAAAGTTTAATAATCAACGAAACTGAAACCAAACATAAAACACACAAACTGAACACAAAATGCATGTGCGTCTCTCTCTCTCTCCCTGGCGCTTCCAGCTGCTCCTTCATCTCTCTCTCCCACTGATTAGACAGATCAGTGCCAGGTGTGCATCCTCACAACCTGGCCAAATATATATATATATATATATATATATATATATATATATATATATATTTTTTTTTTTTTTTTCAATATATATATATATTTTTAAAGTCACTATTTGACGGATATAAGCTGATGTTCTCCTGATTTACTTTACTTTCTAGGTGTTGCACATTCATGGGGCAGAGAACACACTGCCTCTTTTAACTCAATAAAGTTATTATTGCACCAATAAGTGGCCAAAAATGGGAACTGCATCAAGTGATAATAGAGGCCCACTGGGACAGGAATCAAGCTGCCCCAGGCTCGGTGGGAGGTGCAGCAGACGAGACAGTTAATGACTGGGTTGCCAGATTAAAAATACTTCTAACTACCTACTCCATACTAATGTGCGAGTGCAAACAGTGTGCCTGAAGTACAGAACCATTTCTATTGTAAGATATATTGGGTTGATTAAGAGAGGGAAAGGTGAATTATGAAGGGGATAATACACGTACATCAGAAATACATGTTATATACTTCTTTCCCCACGTAAAAACTGAGAAAACTAATCCCAGATTTTCTTTTTTTTTTTGCTTCGAGATGTAGTTGGGCTGGAAATTTTGCTCCAACGTGGCAATCCTGGTTAATGAGATTACCTTGACACTGCTCAACAAACAGCTTCTAGACTCTATAATGGATGACCGTTGAGTTGTCAATTCTCAATTGCCTATTACGGAGTCACCCTAAAGATTCACTAGATAGTAGCCTCTAGCACAAGTCAAGTGTGATCGACTTTCAACTTCAGTTTTCCTTCCCCACCAAAATCTATGGCCACGGGCCACTGCTGGCTCATAACGTGCGTGTTATTATTTTACGAGTAACCTGATGGAGGAGTTAACGCAGTCTGGTGCGGTGACTTCACAGTTTATTACTGTTTAATGTTTAATTGAGCTGTGAAAGGGTGGACTAGGCCGGGGTACTTTTCTTCCCAAATTTTACCCAAAACCGTGGTGTTTCTTGGTCATCGTCCATAGACATAGTTTGCTGCTGTTTTTCTGGAAAAAGACAACAATCTGGGCTAGACTGGTTCAACCCGGCGAGGGCATGGCCTGTCTGACTCAGCATACACACACACACACACACACACACACACACACGATTGGGCTCAACTTATAATAAAGTGTCCTGGTTCTCTTTCGATGTTTCCCTAGACATCCTTAGTTGGTCCAACAACACACACACACACGCACACACACACACACACACACACACACACACAGACCAGTCAACTGTATAATTTTACACTGGCTGAGGGTGTGGTGGCTGGTCAGAGTAGACTGAAATAGCAGCTGAGTAAAGGACAACATCAGGAGAATCACACACAAACACGTTAGACACTTGCATTGCCTTGTGTATCATCATAGCTAGGGCTGGGTACTTAAAATCGGTATAGAGTCTGGCTGTTCTCCGTAAAAAAAAAAAGTAGATGAGAACATTTCCCAGTGCAATAAATGCCTTAATCTGGTAGTTGGGAAGATAATACATCAAACCTGATGAAACATTTTAGTAAACCCAGGGATTAATTACAGTGTCCTGTGCCCACTGTAGCCTCAGATTCCTGTTCTTAGCTGACAGGAGAGGAACCTGATGTGTTCTTCTGCTGTTGCTGCCTCAAATCTGCCTCAAGATTTGATGTGTTTTGCATTGAGATGTTTTTCAGCTCACTACGTTTGTAAAGAGTGATTTATGAGTTACCGTAGCCTTCCTGTCAGCTTGAACCGAGGCGTTTCAGATCACGAAAGCGAATGTTTTTTTTGCAACGTTCGGTGTAAACTCTACAGACTGTTGTGTCCCATTAGATCAGCAGTTTCTGAAATACTCAGACCAGCCCATCTGGCACCAATGACCATACCTCGCTCACTGAGATCACACTTTTTCCCCCCATTCTGATGTTTGATGTGAACATTAACTGAGGCTCTTGATCTGGATCTGCATGATTTTATACAATGCACTGCTGCCACATGATTGGCTGATTAGATAATTGCACAAATGTGCAGGTGTACAGGTGTTCCTAATAAAGCTGCCCCGAACCAAAGTATGGACAAAGTGACCACTGCAGCTAGAGCCAAAGGAGGAGCAGGAGGGACGGTTCATCCACTTGTGAGGATCAGGAATATCAACAAGTGTCATGTTTGTCCTCACGTCTTCCATTTATCAGACGAAACGTTGACATGGCGTTTGTTTTGTGTCTTTTCTCAGTTTGGAATTTTGATTAGCAATCAAAATAATCAAAATTGAATAGCATCAACCAACAGACTGATGATTGAGATTCAGAATTGCAAAATACCTCAATAACAGTTGTGTTACAATAATTAGGAAGAAGCAGCATTGCGGCTTCATGAATTTAAAAAAATTTTTTAAACCAAAAGGTGGGTCCAATTTACCACCGCCCTTCTGGAGAACACATTTCTCTGTTTTTGCTCCTTTTTTATTCTCATCCTCGCCCATGTTTTAATCGCCCATGGGAGTTTACTCACTATTTTAAAGGCAGAAAGGATTGTTTCAGGAAACAGAGAATGCACAGAGGAGGGTGAGCTCTACCTCGGCTCTTGGGTATTAACTGAAAATGTTAGCTTTTAGCTTTTTCTACTACTGTTTACAAAAACATGTTTGGGTAATGTTATTGCCTTCGGCAATATTCGAGCTATACGCTAATGAATGTTTATTTGCAACCTTGCTAACTAGGGAAAAAAATTCAAGGACCAGTAAATCCTGCCTGTGCCCAATCACATTTATGATCATTTTTGTTGCACGCACAATGCACACCCCATCACTGATTATTTTCCTATAACAGCACCCCATGTTGTCTTTTATTCCTTATACACAGCACTGTGCAAAAGTTTTAGGCGCCCTATTTTTTTAGTGCAAACGTTGTTTTAGATTTTTTTATTTTATGACGTCTACATTATCAAGTCAGTACAAAAAACATTTTCGTTTCCCAAACATTAGTTTTCTAGCACGGAATTAAATGTGACGGGAAAATGTTTGCATGTCATTAAAGAAAGCAGCATATTACGTAGGAGACACTTTTCAGACAAAAAAAAAAAAACACAATGAAGGCTGCTGGGTTTTGCTGCAAAAATAAGAAGTGAGTGCGAAAGTCAAAGTCTCCAGAAGAACTGTGGTTCTGCAAGATGCTCAATAAAACTTACCAGCTCATTTCCTTATAAAACTGCACTAATTGTACCAGAGACTACTATTTTTATTTTAATTATTTTGTCACACCAAATACTGACTTTGTTTCATTTACTACTGTTTACTGCTCTTTACGGTATTTTTATTTATTTTTTTTTACACGTAGAAATATTTAATTTAGTTATTTTGAAGGCATCTTTGCTCTACAGCATTTCTTTGCATGTGCCTAAGACTTTTGCACAGTACTGTATGTTCACTAACACCCTCACTGGGTGCATCACAAAAGTTTTGCAGAAAAAAAAAAATTGACAAGACAGTTATTGTTTGTGGGCGGGTCCTAGCCAGCTGTTTTTTTTGTTTGTTTGTTTGTATTTTTAAGTTCCAATCAGAAATCACAGCAGCCACCGAATACAGGTTAATATATCATGTACATTAATCGAGGTTAGCCTTGTTTACAATGGAATTTAATACGAAATAACTGCACAGGAAAAGAAGATTTGTTCTGTGTTTGTGTACCAAGCGCAGAAAGAAAAAGTTAGGAGTGGTCTGAGAAATTTACTACAGACAATAATTACTGCGTCATTGCATAAAACAAAAGAAAAGAAAAAAAAAACATTCATTAAAATAGGAAGGGAGCGCTTTGTCTTGTCAGAAGTATAGAAGTATGTATGTGTGTGTGTGTGTTTGCCAGTGATTATAAAGTGTTATCACATAATCCTGTCTCATTATCAGTCATGTAATCAGCATCTATGGTTTAGATATACAATTA
>CM042549.1:4585000-4682500 GCA_023630585.1 Cranoglanis bouderius
AAAAATGGCACCAAATCTGGAACGGGATGTTCAGAAAGCATGTATGGGTGTGATGGTCAGGTGTCCACAAACTTCTAGTTTTCCCCAAAACAATTCCACAATTCGTTAAACAAACCTGGAAACCCCATGACGCAGGGTATTGCCGTCTCACAACTCCCCATGTCTGTGTGGGTTTGATCCCAAATACACACTAGTAGTCCAATGATGACTAATCTAAATTGCCCTTAGGTGTGAATGAGTGTGTGAATCTGTAATGCTTTCTGGTTCAATTAATTATGTACAATGTGAAACCAAAGCAAATAAAAAAATAATAAAATAAAAAAAGTATAATTTTTGCTCTGATTAATTAATTAATTCATTCATTCAAACAAACTAACAGATGTGAAAACACCGGTGTGCTGCGTTCGACTAAAGCTCGTAACTCGGAATTTCTAATCCCAGACTAGGAAGAAAACGCTCCGTCAACTTGGTTTACTTTAGACCAATAAACATAGACACGTTATTTGGTTAAATCAATAACACTGATCACACTGTTCGCTTCCGAATGCGACACTTTTAACTAACGTTAGCTGACTAGCTCGTTCAGATGACTTCAGACGAGTTCAGATTTCACGAATGAGGGCGTCTGTAAATGTGAATCAGGTTTAAAGCCGAGCCAAACGTTCATGAAGTCATGAAGGGGCAGAGAAAGAAATGGACACTCACTTTTTTAGAGGATCAATGACGGTCTTCTGAATCTGATTGACCTAAGGGGAAAAAAAAACAACAATACAAACAATAAACAAGATGAAATAGGGAAAAAGTAAGCTAAGTGGCAACCTTCATATCAAATTACATTGATCATTAAGTTGAGAAGCACAACAAAACAATAAGCCCATCCTCTGCAGTGAAGTTAATTGGTAGCAGGATACAACGCAGCCTGCCAAAAAAGAGTGTTGAGCCCCCTCCGAAAGAGATGGAGAGGGTGTGAGAGCGCCGGTGATGTCACCTCTTTATCGCGCTCGAAACCCTGAGGGGACGGACGAGGATGTGAATATTCATCAAGCGCCGAATTCAAAAAGACGGAACCGTCGGGGGAAGAGACATGAAAGCGAAGCCCCGGCTGGGTTCGAGAGCGCAGGAGAGGGTGGGACGCCCCGACAACATGAAAGTTCTTAGCAAACAAACATTTTTAACAATAACAGTTCAGATTCTCTTCGATGTTAACGACGAAGGAGGAATTGGGGATGGGGGAGGGCTGAACGCCTCGCTTGAACCCGAGGCCTTGAAAGAGTCTCTGACTTGAGTTGACGATTAAAATAATTTACATTTATAAGTTTATATGTCAGGATGCGACATCGCCGCGTCAGCCGTCTCAGCCTAGGTGAAAGACACAAGCAAGCAGAGACACTGGAAAGAGCATGTGAAGCTCACGAGGCGTCAGAGAACCCAAATAGAGCATGATGAAAAATCAACACATACGAGCTATTTTATTAGCACGTAAACCCTTTATTAAATGTGAACCGTCTCTATAGAGGGTGGGGGGAGAAAAGAGAAGAAACGGGAAGACTGATGGTGGAGCTAGAGAGCGGTAAAGATGTGGAAAGCTGGGTGAAGGGTGTAGCGAGTATTCCATAAGGTAAGCGCAAAGCCTGAGGGCGTCGCTGAAGCACCAGCATCAGTGTGAATCAGAGGGCAAAGATCAGCCCGACTCTCTTTCTCTCCCTTTCCTCTCTCTCTTTCCTTTACACACAGAGCTAACCCAAAAAAAAAAAAGAAAAAAAAAAAAAGAACAAACCCTGAAAAATCGATAAACCCCCCTCTCTGCCGTCATGGCCGCTAGTCGTTAACCACTAACCACTCGGCTTTGCAGGCCTTAAAGCCTTTTAAACACAGACTTTAAAATATACACACTGTAGGCCTGGGTTGAAGCTGCCTTCATTACCATAACACATATCTCATCCTCTCTCTCTCTCTCTCTCTCTCTCTCTCTCTCTCTCTCTCTCTCTCTCTATCTCTATCTCTATCTGCCCTTGAGCACGTTTTTATTTTTATTTTTTTAAATCAGGGAAGAGAGGTTTCATTGTCTTTATTTAACACTAGCTCGGTTTGGTTAGCTGCTGCACTGGAAGTGGATTTTGGTGCAGGTTTGGCATCTGATTCATGGAAGTCTCATTAACCATTCCGGCATCCCAGGGTAGTAATTCGCACAGGCACAGCCAGGAACACGGAGCCGGAAAAAAATCAGCTGTGCTAACATCTCTCGTCGCCCACGGCTAACGCATCACTCGCCTGCCAAGTGCCCATATACTGGAATAGCAGGCCATAGAGCTTAGCTGGAGAGAGCAACGCCGCTGAAAAAGTGTTCGCTTTAGTGAAACCGACAGTGGGGTCAGTGCGGAGAGAGCGCATTTGCATCACATCTGTTGTCTGAGAGATCTGCTTTGCAACAGCGTGCATTAAATCGAGCTGTACTTTTAGCATGGCTCGCAAAGGTTTCTCGTGAATATTTTGTTTCATCGAATAATACAAACGAGGCCAGGTTCAACCAGGCATGCTAATTCATACAGAAACGCCTCAAACGCTTAGATGTACACTACAAACAAACTAAACAAAAAAAGCTCTCTTCCTATCGAGGTGCACGTGGGAACATTTAACTGCAAATCCCAGCCAGCTCTATAGCACAGACTTGCCTTGAAACTGTTATTATTTAAATATGCACCTTCATATTTCGGGTATTTGATGGAACAGTAGAGCTTTTTATTCCTAACACCTTTTTATTGAGTTTGCATTCGTTCAAGTTGACACTGTTTACAGGTCCACGCTTTGAGAAACATCGCTGTAGGAATTCATTCATCTAAGGTTTACATAAGAATCTCAATATCAGCAACATGTTACAGAGTAACTGAAAGATCTTTCTGAAAGTTTTCTGCTTGACTGCACACTACACTGCTTGACAGAACCAACCAGAAACAGAAATTTGCCTGTGACTATAGAAAACAAGTAGAATTTTAGTCCTAGACCATGTTCGCATGATAAAGGCAACGTCAATGTAGTCTGCGAGTGTTGTGCAATATTGCATTCCTCCTGGAGTGAAGTGCATCCACCTTTCGTGAACTCACTCTTGAAAGCCCATCGGCTGTTTTATCCTCCATGTTCTTGCAGAGGAACCAACTCTGCTAACATGAATGTCCTAGAGAAAGGTCAAAGTCACCTAGAGAAAGTTGCCATGAAACAAACATAGCTGCTACCAGGAGCAAGTGTCACTGACGTCCTACGTCCTCTTTTCCTTTCAGTGAACTGGCTGCTCCACTGACGATTTTATTTGCGTTTGGTTTTCCCCTTATCGCCGTAGCAAGGGGTCGAAATCAGTAAATGCCACAACTAAACCGTAGATGATGCTGGCACCTTTGTTCTTGATAGGTGTTTTTTTTACATAAATCAGTTTTATTCAGCAAGCAAGCCTGTCAAAATATCTTCTAATCAGACAACAAAAAATGTTAATCATTATAACTGCACAGTACGCTGGGAAATCTTAAAGGTGCAATAGTACTTTTTTTTTTTTTATTTCCTACTTGTACAAACACCTGTAAGATATGTAGAACATGATTAAAAAACAAAAAACAAAACAAAACAAAACAAAAATGTATTAAGTCATATAAGTGTATTCAGTAGCTGAGAAAACCTGTTTGGAAAACGGACTTCCGGTCCAGAATGCTTGTTTGTGTTTGGATGTGCCTCTTGTTGGTCATTTTATAGACTCTCTACAATACGGGCCATGGTAGATCCTGGGGGCGGAGCTTCGTGAACATGGGCCTGAACCATTCAAATGTCAAATCTACCAAACTGTTAGAGACCTAATCTTGAAAAAAATGACTAATCTTACCTAATGCACCTTTACATCTTCCACTTTTTTGGGGATTTTTGCCACATCAGACGAGAAGAGAGGCCTCCACACCCACATACCACAGAATTTCCTCATAAACCTGAGAACAGGAAGGGTAACACTGCAATGGTCCTGAAGCAGGCTGAGCATCTGATCTTGTGCAATTTACAGTGCCCTCCACTAATATTGGCACCCTTGGTAAATGTGAGCGAAGAAGGCTGTGAAAAATTGTCTTTGTTGTTTAACCTTTTGATCTTTTGTTAAAAAAAATTTCACAAAAATACTCTGCTCTCATGGATATCAAACAATTGCAAACGAAACAAGTTTATAAAAAAAAAAAAATCTTTGTTAAATATAGATGTGCAACAATTATTGGCACCCTTTCAGTCAATACTTTGTGCTACTTCCCTTTGCCAAGATAACAGCTCTGAGTCTTCTCCTATAATGCCTGATGAGGTTGGAGAATGCATGGCAAGGGATCTGAGATCATTCCTCCATACAGAATCTCTCCAGATACTTCAAATTTCGAGGTCCACGCTGGTGGACTCTCCTCTTCAGATGTATGATCTGGATCATTGTCCTGCTGGAAGATCCAACCACGGCCCATTTTAAGCTTTCTGGCAGAGGCAGTCAGGTTTTCATTTAATATCTGTTGATATTTGATAGAGTCCATGATGCCATGTATCCTAACAAAATGTTCATTTCCTTTGGCAGAAAAACAGCCCCAAAACATTAAAGAGCCACCATCATATTTAACCGTGGGCATGAGGTACTTTTCCATAAGGCTACCTCTCTGTGTGCGCCAAAACCACCTCTGGAATTTATTGCCAAAAAGCTCTATTTTGGTTTCATCTGACCATAGAACCCGATCCCATTTGAAGTTCCAGTAGTGTCTGGCAAACTGAAGACGCTTGAGTTTGTTTTTGGATGAGAGTAAAGTTTTTTTTCTTGAAACCCTTCCAAACAACTTGTGGTGATGTAGGTGATTGTACACTACTCAGATTGTAGTTTTAGAGACTTTCTGACCCCAAGACGTAACTAACTTCTGCAATTCTCCGGCTGTGATCCTTGGAGATTTTTTGGCCACTCGAACCATCATCTTCACAGTGCATTGAGACGATATAGACACACGTTCACTTCCAGGTTGATTCATAACATTTCCAGTTGACTCAAACGTCTTAATTATTGCCCTGATGGTGGAAATGGGCGTTTTCAATTCTTGTGCCATTTTCTTATAGCCACTTCCCATTTTGTGAAGCTCAACAACCTTTTGCCACACATCACAGCTATATTCCTTGGTCTTACCCATAGTTATGAATGACTAAGGGAATTTGTTTCCTCATATTTATACCCATGTGTAACAGGAACTCATGGTTGAACAATTTCCTGTTCTTAGTCACCCAGGTGTACAAAAAAAGTAAAATATCAATGGGAATATACTTCAAATCTATATTTCCCATATGAATTCATAGGGGTGCCAATAATTGTTGCACACCTATATTTAACAAAGCTTTTTTTTTGGATAAACCTGTGTTGGTGTTTGCAATTGTTTGATATCCATGAGAGCAGAGTATTTTTGTGAATTATTTTAACAAAAGAACAAAAGGCTAAACAATAAAGACAATTTTTCACAGCCTTCTTTGCTCATATTTACCAAGGGTGCCAATATTAGTGCGGGCGCTGTAAGTCACTAAAAATCAATGGCAAACACAGAGCTTGGAAAGAGCAATGTGGGCCTCCACTACCGTAGTAGGCCTATAACCCCCTCTCAGCCGAGTTGCTGGGGTGAAAGGGGTCAGCAGGTTGTATGGAGAGCGATTACGATACCCCCGCATGCTTGTCAGTGCTATATGGGGTGCTTTAGGACTCCAATGATGATAAACAGCCATAGAAATCTGGTTTAATCATTTGCAGTGAAGAAAATACTTAAAATACTGAGGCTGGAATCTTTCAATAGTGCAGATTTATTTCGGTTTAGATGCCTAAGGAGCGTTGTGGGGAGGAGGGGGGGGTCTGTTGTGAGAAAACCTTACTCATACCCAATCTGCTAGAGGGTAACAGAGTTTATTTCAGCCAAAGTGAGAAACAACATTCGCATAAAATGTTTTCCGCTGCCAAACATGAAGTGCACGCCGAAGAGGATGATGCGAGGCAGAATCGAAATTCTTCTGTAAGTGAAGTATGTTTAAACAGGTACAGGATTAAACATCTAAAAAAAAAAAAAGAAATGTAAACATATTACATTGCTCATCATTCTTGAAACAAGAATTTTTTTTTTTTTATGATCACTAGGCTAACAAACATTCCTCACATTCATATTTTGGAGAATTTAAAGGGACTTTACTAACGTCTGCATCGTCGCTAAAGAAGCAGCGACTGTCATAAATTACTTCACAGCATTTTTAAGTTGACCTTTAAACCGAATTCTTAGCTATAGTACTTATAAAAAAGGTGTGTGTGCGTGTCATTATGTTGACCAAACAATCCAGACCAGACAACGCAACTGCTGATACTAAAGGAAGAGGAGAAAAATAGAAAAACTTTGACGATCAACCAGGAAGCACAAAGTTTCAGGTACAGTAGAAAATGAAACAATTAAAATAAATAAATAAATAAATCAACCTGCTGGTACAGAGCAGTGTGTGTGTGTGTGTGTTTATGTATAACCCTGATTGTTGAAGAGATGTGTAAATGGCAGTGACGGTGTGTGGGCACGACGGAGCAGCCCTCACCTTCTCTTGGTTGAATGCCTCCATTCGCTTCATGGCTGTATCCAGAGCCATCATAGAGTCCAGGAAGGCCTGGTCCAGCTCGCACAGCGGGTTACTCAGCAAGTCCCCAGCGATCTTTACGGCCGCTTTAGACATCGCTAAAGGAACAATACACAAACATATATTCCGGTTAACTCCGAAACATCTCATTATAAACCAAGCTAATTTTATTCAGCCAATATTAAGTGACTAAAATAGAAAAAGGTGGCAAAAAAAAACCGACTAGTCATGTGATTAGCATAATAAAATGATCCCGTTTGGGAAGCTTCTGATGAGGGTTGATGTTTCAGGAGTCTGATTTGGGTCGACGCAGACTCTCGGGTCTGATCTGAGCAGCCGGAGTTAAAGCAGCCATGGCAGGAACGTGCGCGAGCTGTAATTGGAGCTGGCACTATAGAGGCGTCGCTGCACACTCGGAGCAGTTTAGTGAACGCCGAGCTCAGTCGACGATCTCGCTTATTACTTTTGACATGCATCTGCTTGTGAAGCGTGTTTATTGGATGGACTCTTCATTTTGCAATAGTCAATATTTGTCATTTCTTACCATTACAAACAATGTGAAAAATGATGTAGTTTAATGAAATGGTTTATGACATTGTCTTAGACCATGTGGATTATGTAGCTGGAAATAAAAAGGTTTAGAAGCCTTCCTTCTGGTCTGGAATGTCTGTTTGTATTTGGATTGGCCTCTTGTCTGTCATTTTACAGACCCGCCCACAACGCTCCTTCACATCCTCATAAATCATTAGGAGAAGTTGCATGTTTATAGAGTTGTAACTTGGCTTTTGAGTGCGCTGGTAAGTGATGTCATGACAGTCCTTGCTAATGCTAAATCTAGTTGAACCACCATAAGTTTTGGGGTGCATGGGTGGAAATGGGGCAGGCTCCATGAGCTTAAAATTTAAATAAATAAATAAACAAACAAACAAACAAATCATTAAAATCTTATTAAACTCCACCCATTTAAAAGAGCTTTATTACACAAATTTTACCTAATGCACGGATATTAAGTGAGAGTAATGTTGACCTTCAGCCTTCCACGCCCATCACTTCAGTAATTCTCCATTTTTTCCCCCCATGTAAGGACTTGACGCTGACTAAGTACGACTGAGACGATTTCTTACATGAACGAAATACACATAATTTATGACTAAGAAAGGACTAAGTAAGGGGTGTGCTGTTATGGGAAAATAATCAACCGCGGTGTGGTGTGACGCGGCCCAACGTGAAACAGAGTTAGTGTTATCGGCCCGAAGTTTATGATTTTCCTACAACGGAGCATTTTGAAGTGTTTTATTCCTCACATACAACAGCAATCCGCCAACAATTACATTTTTTATTAATTGATAATAACATTTCATGATGTGGATTGCCCCGGTTACGTTATAGCTGCTATAAACAGTCGTTCCCTCACCAGCCTCTATTTCTTTCTTCTCTCTTGAAGTTAATAAAACAAACAAACCAAAAAAAAAAAAAACAGTTGGTCAGGTCACCAAGAAACCTAAAAGCACAAAATCATCCATCCTCATGTCGGAAAACTGTACAGCTTTACTTCTGACTGGTAAAAAAAAAAAGTTAAATAAATATCACCTCGCACAGTTTCATATCTGCACAATCATGTTACACACCTATATCAGCCTCTGTGCTTTTCTTCATGTCTTTATGCAGCTTCTTTGTTTGGTCTTCCAACCTGAGGACGGAAAACAAGAACTTATTAATTTACACATATAGAATTCGGACGCTATGAACCAGTTCACACAAATAAAGCTTGTGCTAAAATCACAAACGGATAATCTGTGTTTCATAAATCTGGGCTAAGGTTTAACGTTTCATTCTTTTTAAATACGACATCGACGTCCTTTTGCACCGAAGCATTTAATACGAAATTAAACGACACAAAAGAGTCTGATGCTGAAGTTGTCAGCGACTCTCATTCATGCTTCTTCATGACGGTAACACTCCGAGAAGATCCAAGGAGATCATTTCACACAGTTGTTCCCCACTGTGACCCATTCACACACGCTCGGGGTGCTAACATCTGCAATTATGACACTGTTGCGCCTGTCTGTTTTTTGTGTGTGTGTGTGTGTGTGTGTGTGTGTGTATTTGCGTGTGTGTGCGCATGAGGGAGCTGTTCATTATATCAATTAAGAAGGAAATGAGAGGTTGGGGAAACTCCCATGAGACACCAATCACGGCACACGTGAAAGCTTTGTTTAGCGAGAATGCAGAACAGAAGGAGATTGCAGTTTTAGTGCATTATGGAACAAACTAAGGGAAAATTTAGGAGATCAGAGCAATATATATATATATATATTTTTTTTTTTTACAAAGAAAAATAACATGACAAGGAAATGTGAAGTCTCAAAAAAGAAGCAGATAGAGATGTGTAAATAAATACATTTAAAAAAAGACTGCCAAAGACAGTGCCAGATGATGAAGTCCCCCCCTCAAGCTAGGTGCTAATCGAGCCCCAGTGTCCCAGCTGCTCCATTCTGTGCGCTAGCATGCCAGCACCAGGCTTCATTCCAACATGTGAATGACATGTAGTGTTACCACAGGTCACAGACTCGCATATTAGCTTTAGATATGCTAGAGAAATAGGAGATATTTTATGGTACTTTTTGGGTCCAGACAAGATTAAAGCCAGGTAACAGAGTTTATACCACAGCACTGTCGAGTTCTAGATTCTGACTGGCTGATTTAAAAATAAATAACTAACAACCGTTTGGACACAGTAGTGCTGGTTGTAATTCAAATCACAGGTTTATATTAATGCCCCAATACATTATTTTTTCTGTAGTAACAACTGGTCTGCAGAGACTGGAATCGCAGGCGCTCCACATAATTGGAGTCTAAGGGCGCTTTCACACCTATTAGTCCGGTTCCTGAGTTCAAATCACAGTGAAATTGATACTTTTGGTCGTTTGCTGTTTGTTTTCTCACTGCACGTGATTTAACAAACCAAAAAGTGAGAAAAAAAAAAAAAAAACACTGAGGGGAGTGTAGGGCTGAAAACGCAGCACGGAAAACATGTACTCAATGTATTACTAGACGCTAGTTTAAAACATCACGTGTATACCGTCCATTGTTTATTTACCTTTTTGTTCGTCAGTCCAAATCAAAACACACAGCATGTTTGGTTCACTTCCTGTATTTGGGCCGATTCAGGATGGAATCGCTTTCTCACTGCAGTTGAACCGTGCTGAAGAGTCTGTCTGAAACCCTGCCGAAACCAGCTCAAGGTTGTTGGTTGGTTTGGTCCACACCTTAGTCCGATTGCTTCCCCCCCTCACCTGCACGAATGAACCGCACCCAAGAATGCACAAGGGTTCAATTCAAACAGACTTAATGTGAAAGCACCCTAAAGGCGATTTCAGACCTGTAGATCTTTGCTTTGTTCCGAAACAAGGACTTAAATTGCTACAACATTGTATTTTCTCCTTGGCTTGGTTCACTTTCACAAGGCAACATTTCAAAGCGCACCAAAATATGTTTATGCAGGTCACGTGTGAGTAAACTGTCCTCTCATTGGTCAGAGTGCGCTTTATGTTCCGAGGTTCTGCAACAGAAGCTCCGTGAGTTTTTTGTGGCTTTAATTTATATGTTCCACAGAGCGAGTAAAGCCCATCTCCTTGAGATGCTCGCTAAACACCTTGTAAACCTCTGTGTTTTTGTTCCAAACGTTTTTACGTGACGCAGTTCCCATCATGCATTGCTATAAAGGTTGGTTTGTTGGGTAGGATCGCTTTCTCACCACAAGCAAACCGCTCCAGAGTTCGTCTGCAATTGGGCCGAGACCACCTGATCGAGGTGTTGTTTTGATTCGGATCGACTGTTTTGGTGCGGATCCGAGCGCGATTGCCGTGTTCACATACGTCTAAACGAACCGAACCGAGGGAGAAAACGCACCAGGTTCCGAAACAAACGCTCCAAATGAGCCAGGTGCCAAGTGTGATTTAACATACAAATACATATAACCGTTGAAATGGGGACACTTTCTGTAAGGAGACGTTTAGCATTTTAGGAAGGAATCTCCAGGGTCAGGTGTAACGGTCAGAAGTAAAACTGTAACAAAGATTGCCGATATGGGAAAGTCTTCGGTACAGAGGATGTTGAGATTCCCGGTTTCTCAGTAAAGCCGACGTCATTAATGTAGCTATATACGGATAAAAATTTACAAATGTGTAATTCAGTAATAAATAAAACCTGTTTGTGTTGGCAAATTGCCGTGGTATAAGATGCATAAAACACTACAGGATGTGCTGTTAATGGGAAAAGAATCAACTTTCGGTGGTAAGAGTAACTCAGCTTTGTGGCAGACCGTATCACATCATGCTGTTATAGATTAATTTCCTGGAACAGCATTCCACAAAGTGTTTCATTCCGTGCTTACTGCAGATTTTAAAAGTTATCTAGTTGCTAATCAAGTCACTGAGATACCAGAAACTGGCTCGTGGAAATGTTTTCAGTGCAGAATCTCTATACAGAAGACATTTTAATCCAAGGTGATAAATTTCAAATCTCAAAACACAATATCATTAGAACTCAAAATATAACTTTAGGAACACCTTTATAAGACCAAACATTTCTGAAAAGTGGCGGAGATTGTGATCAAAGCTTTGCTTTTCTATGAAACGTCTGTTCTGTTAAATATCATTCAGATAAGCATCAGACCACCACGCTGGTGACTCCACTCAGATATTTTCATTTCTTCCATGCCTACACCCACACTGTGAGTGTCAGTGCAATCCCTCTCATAAGGGTCCACCATTTATCTTACCCAATCAGCGTGCGGTAATACTCCTACTCGATTACCTGAAGAGGTGCAGTGATGTGACGAAAGACTGCGTCAGGAGTAGGACGGGGTCAACTCAGTTTTTCAGACTGAGTATGAGTACTGAATACTCGATACCGATACTGAAATGACTAACCTAGTTATTATTAAGCAATCAGGGGTGTCATGGAACATTTAATAGATTTCTGTTTATGTTGGTTGCTGCTAGCAATGAACTCTTCGTGCTGAGTTTTATGTTTAAGATTTAAATGGTATCTTTAATAGAGAGTGTGTGAGCAGTGCAGTATCAGGGAGTGTGGCCATTAAAAATGAGCGCAAGGTGCAGTGAATTGCAAGCAGAGTGGCGAGCGGGAGGAAAGGACACTCTTGTGTGTCTCAGTGCTCGCAGAGTCGAACTGCTCTCATGTGCGCTGGTACTGCTGTGTGCTCTCTATTAAAGATACTGTTTAAACACCAACAAGATGTTGTTTCATTAGGTTACTTGTATTGGAGGAAAATGCTGTGGTACCGGTTCTTGATATTCTCACAGAAAACAGTGTGCAGTCTGCTTTGCCTTGATTGTAATCATTAATCGTTAAATACGTCCAGACTGCTGTCATTGTGTTTCATTAGTGCCGTAACGCCATACACTAGGCTTATGTCACAACATATCACGTGGTATCAGAGCATTTTGTGTGAGTATGAGTAAATGAGATGGTACTGAACCATTCCCAGTGAAGTGCCTTGAAACGTGCAGCGTTATTCGATGTGCTGACGCAATTTCCAGTGAACCAGGAAGTCAGGGTGGGACATATTGAGTGGCTCCTCCCCCTTTTTGAATAGCCAGTAGCGTTTAGCTTTCCTCGCAAAGCCGTGAAATGGCACAAATACCGCCTTCTTCAAGATGAATGAATTGAAGTCGTTTCCTTCTTAACCGACTTACAGTTGGAAAACTGAATAAAACGCATGTCTTCAAAACAATGACACATTTACGACCCATGATTGCTGATATGATGTCTCTCGCTCAACAACGGCATCTGCGACAATGTGATATTTCTAATGTCGGGGGCGGGACACTTCAGATTCTAGAGAGCATTTGATTGGACAGAAAATCTGAAGAGAAGCTGAAGTGCAGAATGATGCCATCTACATTGTTGATCCGAGTGAGACGGTAAAGTTTGAATGCATATATCTCCTAAATGCGAATTGTGTCATTGTTTTGGAGCGCACTAGCTTATAGATCACCTTAAAGCTGACATATTCATACTAAAAGACACAAAAGTTTACTTTCGATTTCAGGGGGAAAAATACAAGATTTACTGAAGTTTAAAGTTAACAATGTCACATAAGGGGAAAAAGGCATTGTGCAGATCCTTATACTACAACCTTGAATCTCGACAGTTAGCTTATTTGAGACATATTTATACTTGTTACGAGTGTGAAAGAATTCATCCAGGGAGAATTTTTTCCATTTCTTTATTATTATAGCACATATCTACTAAACACGACCTATTGGAACCCCAGTGCCAGCCTGAGGGCCTGTTAGTTCTTTCGTAAGAGGATTCATCATATCAAAACTTCTACCTTTATTTCGACACACAACTTTTCTTTTCCTTTAGTACAGCTAGCCTATTTTGATACATCATTTGTTGCTGTGAAGAAATGTTCGGGAAACAGGAACAAGATACTGGACATATTTTAAAGTTAAAAAAAAAAATCTTTCAGGCAATGCTAACGAAACACATCACTGAACACCTGCCAACTTACTTCTGGAGCTTCTCGTATTCCCGCTCGAAGTCTCTTTCAACCTGTGGAAGAAACAGAACACACATGCAGAGAGAGATAAGATTTAAAGAGATATGTCGGCAAACTGCTCTAGTTTTTTCATGCTTGGCTTTAGTAAATGCAGCGAAGTGCCGCGGATCAGTGGGAAAAGCTGAGGTTTGTTAATAACGTGTATCACGGCTTGTATTTGGGTTGACGTGAAAACAGAATGGAAGATTAAACAAATCTGTGATGCCCAAAAAGCAAGCAAAGCAAAAAAACAAACAAAAAAAAAAAAACAAAACAAAACAACCAACATCCTCTTTCCGTTTTTGAAATGGAGCAGTCATGCAATCCTGGCTCTGGCTGTCTGTGCCGCGGTGCCGGTGTGAGTGTGTTTAGATTGTGTGTGTGAAGTGGTGTTTTACGGTTCCTGTCCTGCGGTTTTTGTGGGCACATTCTGTAAATAAACAGTTTACAGGATGGTACCTTGTAGTAGCCATGCAGACTGCTTCAGTGACATGCCTGTCCTCTGAACTGCCCACTCATGGGGTCTGCATTGTGTTTGTGTGTGCGAGTGTGTGTGTGTGTGTGTGTGTGTGTGTGTGTGTGTTATAACAGGAAGGGACCGAGGCGGACAGAAGAACAGAGTGATGAGAGGGGGTGGTTTTGCCCCCATCAATACAGGGAGAGAGGAAGCACCCACACACGGACTCGGATGCGACCATACACGTGGCTTGTACTCTTTTACTTGCGCTTGAGACACAAACGGTGGTTTCAGTGAAGCCTTGTTTGACTAAAACCACTTAACATTTCAGCAAAGTTAAACCAGTCTGATATTATTAGAATCTTTAGCAACTTAAAATGCTGACTAAACATGCTGACTAAACATATCTTTCGATGTGGAGTTTTGTTTTTAACCTTAGCATTAGAATTTGCAACAAAATGCTTTGCTAATCTAGTCTACTAGGTTTCCGGGCAACAAAAACCATCAGGCCTGGGCAGTACACTGAAGTGGTTACTTTCCCCTATGGGCTAGTAATGCATTTATGCTTTGTCCATGCCTAGGTTCACTCAGATGAGGTCCAAGACCCATGAATTTTCAGTGGACAGTTGTTTGGTGCACCCCTGGCTATGCTTGATAAGTCCACAAAAAACAAGGTAGAAGTCTGAAGATGTTTAAATCAACCCTTCTGAAAAGTGAACAGGACATCAGCTTATTGAGATGGAACTCAGCTCTTGACATTTCATAACATGATGGCTTTTTTTTTTTTTTTTTTTTTAAAAAGACAGCTCACATTTGCCCTCTTGGAACGACAGTAGGAATGTTCAGACACACAATAATTAAACTTCTTGTGGAAGATGTTTTGAGTGCTGAGACAGCCGCTGTCCTGTCGATTCTGGAACGGTCCTTGTGGTGAGCGCACTGAGAAACGTTTTTTTTTTTTCTCAGACCATCATGTCCAATGCCACACGGAGTTCTGGTCAATTTCAGTGAAAAGGCCATTTTCTAGGCTGATGTGAAATTATATGAAGTTTATCTGGACTAAGTGCAATCTATATGAATTCCAACTCAAGAAACATTCTGGTTTAGTCATTAACATTAACGTTTTCACAACACTGATGCGACTGTTTAAGAGACTGCTACAACAATGCCCTGCACAAGTATCCATCGCTCTTCGATTTTTCCATATTTGTAGTATTATAAGCAGTTATGAGATAACCTGCTCATAGGGCAACCACTGCCTCCACAATCTGGGCTTTATGGAAGAGTGCTGAGTCATCTGAAACTTTTTGGAGTTTGTCATGAAGCATTTTGAAGACTCAGCAAACATGGAAACGGCCCCCTGTCTGATGAGACCAAAATGAGCTGGATTTTGCATTTGGCACAAAGTGCAACCTTTGGCAGAAACCCAACATGGCTCATTATCATGAGAATATCATCCCCACAATGAAGCATGGTGGTGGAAGCATCATGTGGAGAGTTACCCTTGGCCACTTGGTTGTTTCTCTGACTAACACCTTCCTTATCTGGTCAACTGACTTCTTTTATAATAGATTTAATGGTGCACCTTGGGATATTCCAATTTTGGGATGTTTTTTAATAACCAAACCCTGATTGGTAGTTCTCCAGAACTTCATCCAGGACTTGTTTTGATAGCTCCTTGATGATTTGTTTAGGTACATTCTTTACCAAACTCTAGGGCCGTGGGAGAAGGTGTATTTATATTGAACTCAGAGGCTTTAATTGCTTAACGTCAACTATTGGCGTGACTTGTAATTTAGGGGTTTCACTGCAACTGGGAGTGAACAGATCTTTTCTTTTCTTTTTTTTTTTGGTAAATAATTTTACAAACTTTATTCTTCCCACTTTAGTATTATGCAGTATTCGGTGTAGATTCGTGACATATAATCCCAAGTAAGTCCATTTCCATTCCAGGTAGATGCAGAAAGGTTCGAGACAGTTGAATAATTAAGCAAGGCACTGTAATTAGGTCACTGGCTGTATGAGTTTTGCGAATATTCACCCTCCAATACTGCAGTTTGAGAACCTAAGACTGTTTGGTGGGGGTGCAGAACTACATCCTTAGCTTTGTCTATGTCTTCTACTCTAGCGTCTCTGCATATGGTCATGTTCCGGGTAGACGGTTGGGAAGGCTTTATGCCAATGCGCATTCCTAGCACGCTTTTACAGCAACTGAAGTGGCCAGAACCTGACTGCCTGCCACTGTGCAGTCTTACAAGGTTCACTGTCTGGCCATAAGGAGAGTAAAAATACCAAGTTTCGCTTTCTGTGCACTGGGAATAGCAGGGTGACGGGTGGCCAAGTCGCTGTGTGAACTGGACAGTCCATTTTGGTTCTTCCAAAGATACAAGAGGGACAAGAGGCGGCCCGGGTAAATGAATAGCAGGATGCAAACTTGGTCACAGAACAAAGCACAGCACAGGCTAGAAGCGTTCCTGTTAACATCATGGTGAGCTGGACCTTACCGTCTTTGAAACAATCTGTTTCTTCGGTTGTCCGATCTTAAATGGAATCCTAGGAAAAAGAAACAAAAAGCAAAAAAAAAAACGTTAGTCTTCCTTATGGTTGATTATCCAAGATCAGGCTGCACTTTCCGGAATTTCCCACCTGGAATTAATGAAGTGTTATCAATATAGTAACACAATCCTATTCACTCACACCATTCACCATGTACATGTCATATTAGAAACAAATTATCATTTTCGTCCTGTTTTGTTTGTAACCAATGAGCTTTTCCCGTCCTCCTCCTCCACCCGACTACAACACAGTATTCTGTCTGGGATATGCAACCACACCAGGTCTATGACTGTCCATGAGACGCCACATGAGCCACATGATGCTGATTTGCTGCTATGCTGCTTATTGAGCAAAGCCCCCATCATTCCCACTACACGAGTTTAGCCGAATTCCCGAATTTAGCCGGCGCATGGCACAACTGGGATTTAAACTCTGGAGGTCACTTGGGGCAACTTAACCTCCAATATTATGGGATTGTGTGTCCTGAACTAAAGTGCACTGCTATGAAGTAGACTCAGAAAGCAATTAGTAAGCATCTAAGATTTTCATGTAAGAAGAAACAAATAAATAAAACGAGCAAAACTTTCCATTCTGATGTGGCTCTAACAGGTCCCATATGGAGGCCATCAAAAGCAGATGCTACAAATTAGTAGTATCCCTGCTGTCATGTGGTCTATAGAGAAGGCAGAAGCATACACAAAGCGCAAACACACACACACACACACACACACGTATCCAAGAGCACAATCAGAAATACTTGTAAAAGTAGTAATTACTTTATAATTTTGCTCAAGTTAAAATGTAGACAAATCTACTTTTAACACTTTACATCCAGCTGTTTTTCCCTTGTGGCTGAATCTGCAATGGTGTGCACTAAAATGTAGTGCACTATGAAGGGTGTACAAGGCAATGAGGTACACTAGGAGGGGTCTACAAAGAAATGAGGTACACTGAAGGGTCTACAAAGCAATGAGGTACACTGTGAAGGGTCTACAAAGCAATGAGGTACACTGTGAAGGGCGTACAAGGCAATGAGGTACACTGTGAAGGGCGTACAAGGCAATGAGGTACACTGAAGGGTTTACAAGGCAATGAGGTACACTGTGAAGGGCGTACAAGGCAATGAGGTACACTGAAGGGTGTACAAGGCAATGGGGTACACTGTGAAGGGCGTACAAGGCAATGAGGTACACTGTGAAGGGCGTACAAGGCAATGAGGTACACTGTGAAGGGCGTACAAGGCAATGAGGTACACTGTGAAGGGCGTACAAGGCAATGAGGTACACTGTGAAGGGCGTACAAGGCAATGAGGTACACTGAAGGGTTTACAAGGCAATGAGGTACACTGTGAAGGGCGTACAAGGCAATGGGGTACACTGTGAAGGGTGTACAAGGCAATGAGGTACACTGTGAAGGGTGTACAAGGCAATGAGGTACACTGTGAAGGGTTTACAAGGCAATGAGGTACACTGAAGGGTGTACAAGGCAATGAGGTACACTGAAGGGTGTACAAGGCAATGAGGTACACTGTGAAGGGTGTACAAGGCAATGAGGTACACTGTGAAGGGTGTACAAGGCAATGAGGTACACATCATGATGGGTGTACAAGGCAATGAGGTACAGTGCACGAAATGCAGGTCTTATATTGTGTTTAAAATGAAAACATTTCAATCAACACAATGTAATGCCATGTCAGTGCCTGTTTTAAACACATTATTATTTCCAACCATTGTAATTAGCATTGTTAATATATGTGTGTGTGTGTGTGTGTGAGAGATGTGAGGCAGTGTGTGACTGGATAAACCCCAGCTCACACCAGCAAGCGGCAAAGTGACAACTCCGTGACAACAACCGTTCATGTCCGTCATTTCACCGACAACAACACGTGAACTGAGATTTTCTCAACTTCATGCCAGTTAGGTATGGCTCCATGAAGCGACAAATCTGAGCCTCGGTCCAGTCTGACGTTTCTTTGGTTGCTCGCTCACAACTTTAGTTCCTACATGCGATGACTTCCCATTTACTGCTTGACGCACAAAAATGGAACCATCTCATCTCTGTCATATACGACTTCTCATTAGATGTGTGCAGAGACATTATGAAGAATAATAAAGCTCGGGAGGAAGTAGCAAAGGGTTGTGATGTTGTGGTGCGTTTTCAAATAGCTTTTAATCATTAAATCAGCCTCTTCCAATCAGTTTGTAATGTTGAAGTCTTTTAATAATTAATTAAATAAGTGCCATTTTTCATATAAAAAAATACAAAATACACTTATTATAAATTTGTTCGTTAATAACAGATTTGTCTGATAATCGTGAAATTTTTTTTTTTTTTTTTTTGGTCATATCGCCTACCCCTAGATCAGTGAATTCATTCTGGCATCCCTAATGCTTCCACAAACAAACACACACAAACACACACACACACACACACAAAGTGAAGTCAGCAGAAGCCACACTTTTACACACATGCAGCTGACTGCTACTCATGAGTCAACCTGAAGAATGAAGCTGTGTAATCATCTCTTACATCTCATCCCACGCTTTAAAAAAAAAAAAAAATTCCTTCGCTGCTCCAAAAAGGAATTAACTTCAAACATCATACATTGAAGTAGTGTAGCAACATGCTAACCCAGGACCCAAGTTAATGATCTCTTAATATATATATATATATATATATATATATATATATATATATATATATATATATATTTTTTTTTTTTTAAGAATAGTTCACTCTAAACATTTTACGTACTCTGATGACTAAGGCCCTGAGGAGTCCTAACAAGAGTATGACATTTCAAAGGAAGTATACCCGAAGGTCAAAACGCACTCACCCACGCTTAAAATCTGGGATATCGGCTTAGTCAGTTAGTGGGTGTGTACGGGTCTCGCTGGTTTACACGCGTGAAATGACAAACACGTTTGCTTTGTTGGATTTAAAAAAATAAATGGTGGCCAGGTTACATTTTTAAGCCTGTTATCTTATCTCCCCTCCCTCCCCCTGATTATATTAATGAAGGGTGAATGAAAAGCATGTACAGCCTGCCTGACCTAAAACGACAGATATCATCGATCAATAACAGATCTAATTACGGTGAAAAAAATTTTTAAATAAAAACACCACACTAGAACAGTTTAAGGAAAACCCGGGTAAGATGAACACGGAAATCCTGACTAACACCGTGGAATGAGAAAATGTGCCACTACAGCATGCACTGAATGGTGCAACAGCAAGGCGTAGGCAAAACACGAGTTTGAGTCGAGTTCGATACCACACCCATCTATCGCCGGGAGCCAAGGAAGCAAAACTGGATGTAGGATGGATGGTGTTACGCTTTCCCCTGTCAATCACAGCAACGTTAGCCAATCGCCGTGGTCTGCGAGCTCATGTATGCGGAAGAGGGTGGACAGCGCCGTCCTCCTTAGTGAATTTGATTTGAACCTGTAATAAGTTTTGCGGTTGAAAATGAAACTGTAATCCGTGGCTCGAATCTTTTGAGCATATTTTATGATAATCGGCTGCAGAAACTTCAAACTTGGATTAAAGCCAAATTTAAACGGTGGCTTAGTGTTTAGGACGTTTGCCTCACACCTCCGGGGTTGGGGGTTCGACTCCCACCTCCGCCCTGTGTGCGCGGAGTTTGCATGTTCTCTCAGTGCTCCGAGGGTTTCCTCCGTGTACTCCGGGTTTCCTCCCCCAGTCCAAAGACATGTGTGGTAGGCTGATCGGCATCTCCGTATTGTTTGTAGTGTGTGAATGTGTGCGAGATCGTGCCCTGTGATGGGTTGGCACCCCGTCCAGGGTGCTCCCCCGCCTTGTGCCTTGAGTTCCCTGGGATAGGCTCCATAAGCGGTATGGAAGATGGATGGACGGACGGATGGATGTTTTGGTTTCATTTAATTTAACTATAAAACATCACTTACAAATTCAAACAGAAGACATAAAAATTCAGATTTGTACATTTTAAAATTCAGGCTGTAGTGCCACTACACTAAGGACAAAGCTATTCTTTTTATTTACATTTTCCTCCCCCCCGCTTTTGTTCGGTGAAAGGTAGCAATCAGGATTTGGGGCCGCCTTTAAAAAAAATATATTTCTGCCAATTCTCACGGCAAAGTTGCTGCTTAATTATAGCTCAGGGAGACCTTGTGATAGAGAAAAATATTTTTTACCGCTACAGTTACAGACTGCACGAAAGACACACACACACGCGAACACATGTACACAGTCTGTTATTGGTGTGACAGTAATAACGTCCCTGCAGGATGACGGACGGTTCGTGATGACGGCCGATCTGAGCCGGCAGCTGCGTCAAAGCAAAGGTGTGTGCGCTAATGAGACAGAAAGAGAAGGGTGTGAAAGACTGCACAAGGGTGTTCGTGTGTGCTGTTCATGTGTGTGTCGCGTGTGTGTGCTGCGTGTGACAGGTACGCCGAGTCGTCATCTAAGGGGTGTGTGCGCTTTCCATGATGATGGCTCAATCAAGGACTTGAAGTCTTAATTGAAAGGGTTTCGTTCGTATAAAAATTAATGACCTGACAGAACACACGTGTGTGCGCGTGTGTTCTGTGTACCCTTGCGTGTGTACCCTTGTGTATGTTTTTGCGCTTGCTTTTACTTCCTCTTCTCTCGCGAACATTAGAGGTTGTTTTGTCTTGATTATGGACATGACGATGAGTCCAGGGACCCGTTGACAGGAAGACTAAAGGGAAGAGGGAAAAAAAAAGAAAAAAAAAAGGCATGTACCTCAACACACCATCATGGAAAAGTTTGCATCATCAAAATAGTGAAATTCTTCGAGTCTAAACTCTGAGTCATGTTACGAACGTAACTCGTCGGATTGCTGAAGCCAACATTATCTAAACAGCGATCACGCCTGTCTAGTGAGGAGGGAGAGACAGAACCGAGAGTCAGGAGTCAGAGAAGTTCAAGTCAATTGTTGACTTGTTGATGACGCAGTTGTTTGCACAAACGACCGACTTTTTCATCCCCCTCCCTTTTTTTTGCAGATAAACGGGCTCGTCACGATCACAAACTTGAATGTCGAGAGTTGTTTCACAACCTAAATCCTCACACAAAAAAAAAGTAAGACGCGATAATGCGACTGGGCAAATCCATACCACGAAGTGGGTTAAGGGTAAAATTGCACATTAGCCTCAATTACTAGGGCTATTGTGTAAGGATTTGGCAATAATATGAAAGTAGCACGTTGTGGCTTGTGGCTTTCGTCGAGCTGAAATTAGGTGTGCTTCCACCGAGGTTTCAGAACCTTTCGAGAAAACGCAGGGTTCCTTTACGCACAGGAACCGGTTCCTGATTTGGGTTTCCATTGCATTCCATGGCTAGTTGAGTTTAGAGCCACTGAGCATGGACTATATAGATTTCTGGAGCAACGGCTAAATCATATGATTATATGAGCACTATAGTCTAATATGATCAGCATTTTGGTATCAGTGTTGAATTGAAAGATATGCATCGGTACCGAAAATTTTAAAACGCTACCCAGCCTCACTAATCACCGACACACAGATTTCTTTCAGCTTGCACTTTAATTTAGACTCTTTTTTTTTTTTTTCCCCTTTACTGCATCTACAAACAAACACGTTAACTGATCTTCTTGACGTGCACACGTTTGTTTTAAAATCTAATCCTGCACTTTTTTACCACGTAACAAAGTTCATGTTCAGCGTCAACAGGTCTTCATTACAGACGGCCGGCCATGTTTTTGTACTGTGGGAATCCTCGGTTGTTCGTCTTCGCAGGCTGGGCCATTTTTACAGACGCCCTCACACACTGGACGAGCAGTCAGACCGAGACGACTGATCCCATGCCCTGAGAGAGGGCGCCGTGAGAGAGAGGGAGAGATGGGAAAAATGTCAGCGGGGGTTTTTTTAGGTACGGCGGTGATGTGCTTCACCACAGAAACTGCCCCAGTGACCCGAGTGTGCGTTCAACAAGCCCGTCAGAAGAATGAATGAACGCCGCGAGTGACTGAATGGGGAAGGTGTGTGGGGGGGGGGGGCGGGGGGGTGCACAAAAAATAATCGGCTCCCACACAATATGAGCTGAATTACAGTGGATTCGGTCACGGTGCACGGAATGAATGAAGCGCACAGATCTTGTGAAACCAAGAATTATGCTCCGGTTATCAGCTTCTAATGCCAAAGGCTGAATCTGACTCATTTTCCCTTTTCATTATCCCCAATATGAATGCATGGTTATAGACACACTTCTTCATAATTGGCTTCTTACTGTTCTAGCTAGATTTTCTGTGCTGAATTAACAACCGACTGCAAAAGAAAGAATAATGCTGTTTTCCGTAATTCACTTTTCTGCCATTTTTATCTGGCCAATTCAAAGTGGGCGGGACTACACCTGTTTGGTATAGTGAAGGTGACGTCAGGTACACCGAAGCACCAGTCAGAATCGGCCATTTCCCTTCACATCAGCTCCCCTTATGCCAAGAACAGAAACGCAAGTGACTTCTTTCTCGCTTACTCGTCCTCTTTGTGTCTGAGTGTGAGCAAAACTGCTACGAGTTAAATTGCTGATCGTTTTATAGAAACACTATTGTAGTTAGTGTGTGGTGACTTTTGCCACAAAGTTGGAAGCACACAATTATATAGGATGGCTTTGTATGCTGTAACGTTACAATTTCCCTTCACTGGAACTAAAGGGCCCAAACCTGTTCCAGCATGACGAAGCCCCTGTGCACAGAGCGAGTTTCATGAAGACATGGTTCGTCAAGGTCGGAGTGGGAGAACTCGAGTGGCCCTGACCTCAACCCAACTGGACACCTTTGGGATGAACTGGGACACCAACTGTGCTCCTGGCCTCCTCACCCAACATCAGTACCTGACCTCGATAATGCTCTTGTGGCTGAATGATCGCAAATCCACACAGCCACGCTCCAAAATCTGGTGGAAATCCTTCCCAGAAGAGTGGAGGTTATTATAACAGCAAAGGGGGGAATAAATCTGGAATGGGACGTTGAAAAAGCACAAATGGGTGTTATGATCAGTCAGATGTTCACAAACCTCTGGCAGAATATAGTGCATTTGCTGCTCAGTATAATGCTCTGTTGATCAATGTAGCTTTTTAAATTAGCTGGAAGAGGACAAGTTAAAAAATAATTCCAATCTGAATTGTCAGCACCATGCTGATAGAAATACGTACAAAATACACGAACACACCACACAACTTGTGTATATTAAATAAATAAATAAATAAAAATAAAAACTCTTCTCTCCATTCAGGTATTCCTACATCCTTTTCTAGAACGAGCACAATGACGAGTTGTTTACGTTGCCAAGGAGATGCGGTTATCAATCAGCATGTGATCCGACACGCCCAGACAGCTCTGATCAAGCAGCTTTTAGTTCTAATTAAATCATAGATAGGAATGTATTTCTCCAATCTATCACTGGTAAAGGGTTATCGAAGCACAGATTTTTGAAACTATGTTACTTGAAATGTTCTCAAGATGTACGCGAGTCCAGACCGGAAGTTATTATCACTAACGCTGCATGCGTATGGACCGTTTCTCCAGTATCCACGCCATACACCCAGCGTCATGAAGGATGAGAAAACGTTTCCTCGTACACGGTAACAAAGCTTTCCTTCAGCCGCTGCAGAAGCGACTGCGTAAAGAGATGAGCTCGACTCACGATACCCGTTATGCCACATCAGCACGGCTGGAAAAGCCAGCGGGCCGACTCTCGAACACGGGGATCTTATCAACGAGCAGCACACAGGCTCGGTTGATGCCGAGTGCGACCTCATGACCCTGGTGTCATGGTGACCGCGTCACTGTGTCCAGTTGGTTGGCTTGCGTGGAATGCAGCGGTCACGCCAATCCATAAAAGATCCTTTCAGCAAGTGACCGCGTCGCCCGGCGCCCCAACACTGGCCGTGTGTGTGATGGCGAAGCGACCACTTCCAGCTGCTGACGTCACAGCTGGCTGCCGTGATGTCACGCTCGTGTCCATGTTGTCTCAGTCTTCAGTCTTAACTTGCGAAACTGGAGCTTACAGCGGCGAATCAGAGATAATGTGCTGATGCTGATTTATTCGGTTTTGTATCTTCACAGGAAGAAGGAGGATTCGTTTATGATTAACTCGCTGGAGGTCACGTCTGAGGGCCGAGTTCAGCAGGGTCAGAGACCCGGAATCTAAAATGTAAAAGACTAAATGACGTCTAAGGGACTTTACTTAATCTTGACATTTTCAGATTCACACAGCGCTTGACTGTACAGTGCAGCTAATACATTATTTAACAGGCTGCGATACCTTAAACCGCAGCAGTGCCGAATTCTTGATTCTGATCGGTCAGAAGTAGGCATGAGACAATGCACTGAAGCCAGGGCACGAGATGATATTAACACAAATAAAATATGACATTTTAATACATTTCATTTGTAATCGCAACAAACCGATCCACTGCAGTATCAATACACTGTACTGTAAGAAAAGTAGATCAGGATTTATAACGGATGGTGTAATTTTCCCCTGTTGTTAACACGTCATTTTAATCTTTTTCGGTGTCATACATGTATTTCATGGCAACATTATTTGATGGTAGACTGTGCCTTAAATGATTAAAGAAAAAAATAAATAAATAAAAATCATGTCATCACCGCTCCTGCTCGCAGAAATTAACACAAAAATCAAGCAAACTCCGTAGGAACTCAATTCTTCAAAATTACCGCAGGAGTTTGCACTTCACACCAACTGCGTTTTTTGTATTAGTAACTTTAAAAGAAAGAAAAAGAGAGGCTGAGCTTGTTATCTGTAAACGGATAAGAATTACAACGCATCTTTAATAAATAATCGTTGAGAAAAAAATTTAAAAACACTCGATCGACGGAAATTCGTCAAAATGGACTGTACCATTATGCTGCTGAATAAAACCTGCAGGTCTTAAGACAGGTTAATGTTTCTAAAAACAGAATAGTTTTTAGGAATTCAATTCTTTCACACTCGGTTGCTTTTAAACAGCATCATTTCATGATTGTAGCTCATGGTCATTTTAAAAATTATATTTAATTTTTTTTTTTTTTTTTTTTTTTTTAAACATTAATGGACTTTTAAGTTAAATCAAATCAGAGTTTTGATGCTTTGTGACGTTCAGGCTGCACTCGGCATCGCCTAGAGCGGCTTAAAAGCCAAGTCTGCCTGCTTTTCAGACTCTGATATGTCAAAAGCATACGCAATTAAGAGATGCAGTATTTAGAAAGGACATGACTGGTAGGACTGAGCCGTCTAGACACCTCTTTGTCCGGTGCTGATCCGGATCCATGAAGCTCGTGTCACTCTCAGCTGTGACATTTGGTTTACACTGGTTGACTTTATACTCGTTTATTTCTACCATAGAAAGGGTCAGTTTCAATATGCTGCATTATATGGACTAAAACAGCGTATCCCGTATTGGTCTGGTAAAAGCAACGAGATAACAAGTTCAAAATGATTCCCATTTGTTGAATGGAAATCACAGCATGGCATAAAATATCTAGTATCTAATAGTAATATCTTTGAGCAGCGCTCCAGACGTCACCTGCAGAACCAAGTTCAGTGTTAATCCAACTAGGCCGGTCACGATAACTACTTTTGTTGGACGATACAGTGTCCGAGAAATAATTGCGATAAACAATATCACCGTCATTCAAAGACCATTCTGTGCCACTGATATATGATAAAAGCATAATAATAAAAGCAAGTACACCCTTTCAAAGTGCAATGGACTTTGAATTCTTAAGAATATTCAGACATTGGAATACAACATGGTGAATTCTTTACGCTTTGGTTATTCATTGTCCGTGTTTTAGTGCGTTTTTACGTAAAGAGCGTGTTCACAACGTGACTTACCCTTTCTACCTAGCGCCTTAAGTTCAAGTTCACTTGGCATTCGGGTCATTTTGTGCAGAAGCGTGTCGTAATATTGCGTTTATGTTGTGTGTAAATGTCTGATTAATCTCACAGGATGCGTTTGGGCGAGTTAATTAACCCACTAGTAAAGAGCTTCAGTTTTAGGGAGGGGCGATATTTTATCGTTCACGATATACCGGTAGAAATTCTCCCCACAATCAGAATCAGTCTTCCCGTGATAATAACGATAAAGCCTAGTCGATGACGTATTTCTGCGTGCGACGGACCCATTCGCAGCTCACGTGCAGAGCGAAAACAAGGCGGACGTGAAGCCGAGGGGGAGTTTATCGCTAGACGAGGAGCCTGTTTTTTGAAATTTTTAAAATTATTTTATGTAATTGGTATATTTTAGATCAACATTTGTGTTTCCGAGGCTCTCAGAACTGCATGCAGCCATCACTTGTAGCCAAAAACAGTGGTGAATGGCACTATATTTATATCGTCACTGATATCGTTATCACAATAAATACCAGAAAATACTGTGATATATTTTAAGTCCATATCGCCCGTCCCTGTTCGGTTCACCGTGTTAGTGTTCATTCACTGTTCAGCTTCAGCTCACGCAACTTAAGCGGCTCGATCCCCGACCTTACTGACTACGACTGGATTATTTGAAACACTGGAACTATTCTTTCTAGATTTTTCTTCTTTAGAAAACGTTGTTCATATCTTGCGTGTCATTTTTTTCAACAGCACGTTTTAATTATAATCGGTGCTCGCGCTTGCTATAGGTCGTAAGTTCCGACGCGCACGGTTTTTGCATTCGAATGTGCATTTTCATCTTAAATTCGGCGAAAATTCGAAGTTGGAAATTTAATCTGACAGCCCTCGAGCAGACTGGAGGACAGAGGCAGTGCGAATGGCTAAAATGTCGGCGACGTTTCATTCTTATGCAAACAAACACGCGTGTAAACACAATGGGCGATACCGAGGTCAGCGAAAATGATCGAGGTCATGTCCGTATACTGTACGATAAGTCGATAAGGTAATCATCGTAAGTCCAACAGAGCTGCCCCATGTCCAAAATGATGTTCTACCAACTATTCCCTAGACATGGGCCTTCTTTTATACCAGTATTTCACCACGAAGGAATAAAACACTTGGGGGTGTGCTGTTAAGGAAAGTAACGAACAACGGGGTGCTGTGATTCGGCCCAACATCCATGGAGCGGGGTTACTGTTTCCACCATGAAGCTGATTGTCACTGCATTATTTTTGTATAACAGCATGGTCAGTCTGCAGTGTGTTACTGTGCGTTCAAGTCCTACTGGGAAGTTCGTATTTACGAGTTGGGAAGTCGGAGCAAGACAGCAGTGTACCACCTCTTAATAAACTCAAAAAAATATATAATAATAATAATAATAATAATAATAATAATAATAATAATAATAAAGCAAGGTTTTTTAACTCCTGAAAATGAAGAACAAAGAATGCACATCAGGTGTGTTTTGTGTAAACTTTATCGTTAAATATTATACCGTAAATGTACAACACTATCGTATTCTGTGCAGGCAATGAGCTTGTTCTATTGCAAATGAAAAAGCCTGACATTAACTTGCTGCATAAACCAAACACATCATAACTGAAAACAGCTCCTGAGACGAGTAAACATTTCCATTTCAACAGATTTACCGTCAACTACAGACGTCGCATCCACTGATTCCACCATGTTTTCTTGCTGAGACGCCCCCCAACCCGGAAACTCGGGGCCCAAAGGAAATCCATTCACGTTTACATTTACATTCAAGGCATTTGGCAGACGCCCTCATCCAGAGCGACTTACATCTTTATTTCATTTATACATCTGAGCAGTTGAGGATTAAGGGCCTTGCTCAAGGGCCCAACAGTGGCAGCTTGGGGGTGCTGGGGTTCGAACTCACGATCTCGCGTTCAACTCTTATACGCGCATACTCTTTCCCACATGACTTGAACGCACCATCGTTCCTTACATCTCTGTGTCAGGTTGTACGATAAAGATCCTCTAACGACAGACCTGTGTTTTTTATGCCGTCCTCCTAACAGTGGATTTTACACACACACACACACACACACACACACACGAGTTTTAATCAAAAATTCTTATTCACTGTCTTTGGTCACAATGGCACTAAAGGCCTCTGATCTCCGAATTTTTATTTTTTTGTTATTATTGTATGAAATGTTCTTTACGATAGAAATCACACTTATTTCAGATTAATGTGATCGGGATTTCTTTTTCAGGACCTGTAGCACATTAACCAGTTCATTCACATATAACTACAAAACAAAAACAAAAAACAAAAAGTATACCCTATTTAAAGCATAATACATGAATTATTTATAATATAAATATATGAATATATTAAATAATTCATAATTAATTTAAATAATATGAATGTTTTTATTCTATTATTTTTACTCACATGGTGATGATGTGTAAAAGAAAACAGGGTCCTAGCGAAAGATATTCTGAGGGTTTTTTTTTTGTTTGTTTGTTTGTTTGTTTTGTTTTTTTGAACATTATTTCTCAGACTTTTGCCGAATTTTCGATGTTTTTCCACAGAAGCTGTGTAGAAGATGTCTGAACCCAAATGTATTTTCCTCTTGACAAAACTACCAGTGATATAACAAGCTTATAAAACTACAAGCTGAGGTATTATTCAGCCAAAATGACACTGCAATGTTTTACATTTTTATGTACGGGTCCAAGAGGAGATACATTCAGCTACAGGCTGAAATTTAATCTGCAAGAGGAAAATAAAATGCATAATTTATTCACTAACCAAACACCAAACTAAAACTTGGTGAGGAATGTTAGCAAGCTAACCGAGCTAAACCAACCAAAAGGATTAGCAACATAGCTAAAGTGTCTGGCTTCTTTTTTTTTTTTTTTTTTTTAAATATATATTATTTTTTTTATTATTATTAAAAGGAAGCCTTTAAGATACTTTACACATTTCAAAGGGTCTACATTTTCAGAAAAAAATAACACTTTTTAACCAAACCTATTTCCTTCACACGCATATACATCAAGACACCGGCGAGCTACATGCTAGCAAGCTAACGCTAACGTTAGCTAACTAGCCGAGCCGAAACCAACCCTAACAGCTCACTGTTCATCCAAGAAATTACACAGACTCTTTCATAATGGGTTGTTCGGGATACATACCAGCTCATGGTGTCGTGTTTACTCCAGTTTAACCGCGAAACACAACTTAATTTCCAAAAACATCGCCTTTTCTACCTGTCTTAGCTACAACTCTGTAACCAGAAACTGAGGAAGTTGTACAGGGTCAGAGTCCCGATTGGACACCGATTCAAAAAGTAGTGCACTAGATAGGGTGTGAAAGTCATTCTTTTATGCACTGAATAGTCGCCATTGTTAGGGAACAACGAATTATTTGGTATTTTTGCTGGTAAGAGGATTTAAAGTACGGAAAGCAAAGTGGCTGAGTTGGGATTTTTTCAACAGGTGGCTGAGTATTACAGGCTTCTGAGGTTCAACAACAACAACAACAACAACAACAACAACAACACAAATGCACAATTTTAATAACAGTGTTGCTATTGGAAATATCGCAAGTCAGGAATAAAATACTGGGAGAAATAATCATACTGCTACCACCCAGAAGTTGATTATTTTCCAATCCTAGCATGCCTGTAAGTGTTTTATTCCACTTATACCCCAGCAACTTTCCAATGCTACCTTTTCTTTAATCGATTAAAGAATGTTACATTAGTTATACTTATTGTCCATTTCTAGTTTCTTTTTATATAGGTAGAAACAGTCTTCTCTCATCCGCCTCTTTTTTTCTCTTTCTTAAAGTTAATCAGATTGATTGATTGATTGATTTATTTATTTATTTTAAATGCAGCTTGTCTTGATTCCAAGAAACTGCAAAGCGCAAAGTTCTCTCTCGTAAAGACTTTCCTGTGGTGGAAAGCTTAAAGTTACAGCTTTATCTCTGACTGTTACAAAACATTGACAAGGGAGATGTTCCAGAAATGTTTCCTTATGTCTTACCCAAACATTTTCAGATAGTTTATATAGATAGATTGATATAAAAGAAGTTCATTTATTCATCTGGCAGACATTTTCTCCAGTTTTGATGCTCAGAGTCTAAACACTGGCTTTTATTCATAATCTACCCTGCTGTAAAAACAATAGAACTTTTAATGGTTTTAATGGTTATAATGGGAATTGTATTGGTTTTTAATGGAAACTGTAATGGTCCCTGTGGGTCTGTACTGGTAATTCGTTGCCTTCGGTTGGTGGCATGTTATGTCTAGTGGATATCATTAAGGACCAATAATGGTAATAGTAACGGTTAGGTGATGGTTTGTAATGGTATTTGTAGTGGAAACCATTAGAATTTCTGTGATGTTTCTATTGGGTTTTTTTTTCCCAGCAGGGTACTCTTGCACATTTTTAACAGTTTAACTGTTTTGGAGTGACTATGTGGGAGTAAAACTGAACCTTGCATTATAAGACTGTCATAACCATGTCATTAACACATTGGGAAACTTATTGTCATATGTTTTCATGACAGATTACGTCTAGTGTCATGTGTCATGATGTCATGTTACCATTAGCAATAGTAATTATATCACATGACCATTTTTATTATGAGTACTCTACTCACAGTATGTTTTATGTACTTCCTGTCTGAAAAATATGATAAGGAATAAAATAGACAGGTCATGACTTCCAAAAACAGCACCTCTGAAGCCTCTCTTTTTTTCCCTCTTGAGATTAATAAAACAAAAAAAAAGCAGTTACCAACAAAAAAAGCCCTTTCCTTGTCAGAAAACTTTCAATTCACAGCTTTACCTCTGAGTGTCCCAAAGCCCTGACACTGAAGACTCCTTTCATAAATGTTAAATAAAGACCTCCTCACAGAAAACGTCACCATGTCAACAATTAAATCTTTTATCATTTATGTGGAGACTCTACCGTACAAGTTCCTGTGTATGTTGTTAATCAGCACCTTCTGACCAAGCAGAATCAAGTATTAAAAAGCACTGTGGTAATAACATGAGGGAGAAAAAACCCTAAAATACATTTTTTGTTTCTGCCTTTTTGTTTATATGTCCACGTTTCATTGTTTAGATTTTTTTCAGCCCTTTATGATGCTGCTAAAGACTAAGCAGCAACACGAAAACTCATAACGTGACATTTCTGCGATTAATGTAACACTCATTTTGCCAAGCATTATTACAGACGCCAAAAAGTACGTGTTCTAATATTTTTCATAAACATGTGACGTTGTACACATTGTCATGCTGTCAAACATTATGGCAGCTACTAGTAATATTAGCATGACACTGCTATGCAACTTATAATGACTCGTAAAACTGGTCATGATGCAGTATGTTTATAATGTGATGCAGAATTTGAGTAAAATGTGGCCAACATCCATCCATCTTCCATACTGCTTATCCTACACAGGGTCACGAGGAGCTTGGAGTCTATCCCATGGTACTCAGGACACAAGGCAGGGGACACCCTGGACGGGGTGCCAACCCATTGCAGGGCACAAACACACACACATACACACACACACTACGGACAATTTGGAAATGCCAATCAGCCTACAGGGTATGTCTTTGGACTGGGGGAGGAAACCGGATTACCTGGAGGAAACCCCTGAAGCACGGGGAGAACAAGCAAGCTCCGCGCACAAAAGGGCAGAGACGGGATTCAAACCCCCAACCCCGGAGGTGCGAGGCATATATGCTAACCACTAAGCCACCATGCCCCCCCTGTGACCAACATAACTTTGAAAAAAAAACAAGAAGCAATAAATGTCAAGTGTCAAGAGCTTCTCTTAATGGTCACATCAAACATCAGAACGGAGGGAACATGTGATCTCAGTGACTTTCACCGTGGCATGGTTGTTGGTGACAGATTGAGTATTTCAGAAGATGCTGATCTCCTGAGATTTTTACACACAATATTGTCTAGAGTTTACACAAAACAGCAACAAGTGTCTCAATGCCTCGTTGAGAGAAGTCAGAGGAGAATGAACAAACTAGTTTGAGCTGACAGGAAGGCTATGGTTACTCAAATAACCACTCTTTACAACCGTAGTGAGCAGAAAAGCAGCTCAGAATGCACAACACATCAAGCCTTGAGAAGGCTGGGCTACCACAGCAGAAGATCACATCACACCAGAACAGAAACCTGAAGCTACAGCGGGCACCAAAAAGGGACAGCTGAAGAGGTCTCCTGGACTTTTTCCAATCAACAGGTGAAAGTTGACTCTTATAAGTCATGCTATAGGAAAGTGAGCGAGAGTAGCGTGTCGTACAGTATGGAAAATGGTTTACTGCTTCACTGCTGAGTTTATAATGAGCAATCACAGCAAGTTGCTCAGAGGGTGTAAACCGATGAAGTAAACTCGGACTCCAGCTGATGTACGAGAGACTGAGGTCACGTTTACATTGGGGCAGCACCCTCAGGGCATATTGCTCTGCACACTTGAGCATAAAAGAGGCTTTTCAGCTTGACGAGGATCTCGAGATGGGCAGCGAGCGGTCGTGGTCAGACGAAACCCGAGGAGCAGCAACTGTATGTGCTCATTATTTCCATCGACAAAAAGGCACCATGGTGCATTTTATAAGTGCTTTCTCTTAGAAATCGTATTTATTGAAAGTGTTCGAGATGTTCGAGATATGCTGTACGCATATCATATGCCAACAATCAAGGTCCAACAAATGAACATGCATTTAGCTCTAAAGACTTTCCTTCCTATGGTGTAAAACTTAAAGTTACAGCTTTACCTCTGACTCTTACAAACCTCTGACACTGGAGACTCGTTCCAAACAATAAACGTCTCCTTACAGAAAACTTCACCGTCTAACAATTACACATGCTTTTAAATCTCCACCATTGAAGAAAGGATAACGTATTAGATCGAGTGCTTTAATTTTGTTGTTATAATATTAAGTCATGAATTTCATTAAGTAATATGAAGACATGCATAATCTTTTATTTGTAAAAGACATTATGATACTTTCCACCATTGCACATTGTTGCCATACGGCAACAATTTACCAACTACCCCCCATAAAATAAAAAATAAAAATATTTTTTAAAATATATTTTTATTACTTGAACTAATTCAACTAATAATTTTTTTTTTGAAACTTTTTATAAATGTAAATATAATAATTCATGCAGTAGAGGGTTAATATAAACCTGGTAGCCGGCATTACTGTCAGAGCTGCTTTTATAGAAAATTAATCACCACCTACTGACCAATCAGACTGAAGAATTCAACAGTGCTGTGTTATAAATGAATATAAATAATAGTAATGTACAATTTTGTCAGCCATTCTTATATGGCTATATTTTTCCTTCATAAAGCTGACCTATTTGATACAGTACATGTGAACACCGAACTATCTTTGGATTCAACACACACACACACACACACACACACACACACACACACACACACACACACACACCCAAAGGCTCCACTTCCATCTGATCTGTGAACACTACCTTCTCTGTTTTCCTGGTTCAGTTTGTCCCGGCTTTCTGACGGTTCTTGGCAATGAACAAATAAATAAATATATATTTTTTAAATAAATAAATAAAAATCAAATCAAAGAAAGAACACTTATGCCAGAAGCTATTTTTGTAACAATAAAGAAAACAACAGTTGTTGTTTTCTCTCCCCATACCATGTATAACCATCCCTGAGAAATAAAGATATCAGTCCAAAAGAACAAGAAGCTGTGGAAGAGCGCAGGAGCCAGATCCATAGAGAGCGTCAACGTTTGCCTCTTCGATCAGAGCGCGTAACCTATTCATGCTAAGATTTTCCTCTTACAGCAAAGATTTTAGACAACAAGAGCACACACACACACACACACACACACATACACCAGTAGTGTTATCATTATGATCTGCATCAGTGCATAAATCTCTCTGTCTCTGCTTCAGACCAAAACTGATCATCATTGCTTCACTTCATCCAATAACAAAATTGTCACTTTGACATTAAAATGTCAAAATCACTTGACCAAATTAAACAAAACTGCAAAACCGTACAGTGTCAGTATCATTTTTATCCATACACCATACTGTTTGCTTTGAGTCATTTTGGTTACACAAGCAAAAAGAAAATCGGAACCGCTGTAATTGAACTGAGAAATGTTTGTGACATCTCATTGGAAACAATCCAAATCTAATCGGAAGGATCGTTTTAATTATGCACTGGAAGCACCCATGTATTTGTCTTATACATACGTGTTGGTCCTACTAACACCAGCTAGGGGACGTTCTGAAAGCTTCTGCCAGTCCTTAAATACAGAACATCAGCTCTTTGATGGAACAATTGTTTAATATTAATATTCAAACCTGAAACATATATATATATATATATATATATATATATATATATATATATATATATATATATGTGTGTGTGTGTGTTTAAGCTGTTGGTTGGTGCTGTAGTTTCATTATTCCCATGAGAAGTTTGTGTTGCGTCGTCGTTGAAAGAGGACTTTGTTATAGTCAGCACGGTCATAATGCCAAGTGATAATGGTCAGGTTTTCGTGTTAGTTCTGAAGAAACAAAAGAGCAAGAGGATGTTTTCTCACTCACCATTTTCCAGCAACATCATCCATCCATCCATCCTACACAGGGTCATGGGGGACACCCTAGACTGGGTGCCAACCCATCGCACGGCACAATCGCACATACGCTCACACACTACAGACAATTTGGAAATGCCAATCAGCCTACAACGCATATCTTTAGACTGGGGGAGGAAACCCAGGGAGTACCCAGGGGAAACCCCAGGAGCACCGAGAGAACATGCAAACCCATGTTTGCGACTCCCTGCAGCATCATATTATTGAGAAATTCAGTATAGAAGTAGTGGATACGTTGGAGCACAGCCCCAGAATGCAATGCGGCTCAGCTAGTCAGCGATCTATGAGATGACGAGTGTGACGGAGTTGACGATTGTGTCAGCAAAAGGTTTAGAAGCTGATCAGTTTGACCATCGTGCACTGTAGAAAAAAGACTAAGAGACTAAAGTGCCGCTGCACTGGTCTCTTGAGGTAGAGATGACGTTAGGGCTAAATCCCACTGGCACCACTATTATAAGTGCATTGTGGGTAGGAAACTGATAACCAAAGTGAAACCAGACCAACATGTTGATGATGCTGATATATATACTGTAAGTGGTTCAGAATTGGCATTGTGTCTGTAATAAGACACACGTCTATGCGTTGTTCGTACCATATGCTCTTAAAGAATGAGACGCTATTCATGTTGATAAATTCATGCTGCTAGATTAGCCAACGTCAACCGACGCCTACGGTCTCGGGCACGCATTCATTCCGGGAAACTGACAGAAGACAGAACTGCTCTGCTGTCGGGGGCCGTGTTAATTGGAGGATGCATGGCAGAGTGCCAGGACACGCATGCCTGTAAGTGGTAGGGTTTTGTGCAGGACAGCAAGGTTCAGCACTAAACGGGTCGGTTTATTAGGAGTGTGATGTGAAGGGGGCATTTTTACTCATTCCATCGGAGCTGAGCAAAATGTCTCAAAAACACTTAACAATTATAATTCTGTATGTTTGTTTCACTTCCAAATAAGAACACGGTTCCTGCCACGAACGCCCCGGGCAAATACACAACAATGATAATTACTGAATGCTACAGCAAGTCATGCTGTTACTGTACATCGATTTACCATTTACCATTTTCATGAGGCGAAGACTGCTAATCATATTGACATATTGACATACACACATTATTATTTTTGTTCCAAATAACCTTATGGTTTATTTCTTTAATAAACACATCATTCAGTGTGTCTCCATCTTTGTATATTATGCACAAAAACAATATTTCAGGACGTAGGATGCATCAGGTTTGACACTGTTGGACAATGCTTCTCCTTTTTTTTTTTTTTTTATTTTTTTTTTTTTAACGCACTCACAGTTAAAAAAAAAAAAAACAACAAAGAAAAAAAAACACATTCTACATTATGTACACAGTCTTCAGAAATGTACGTTAACACACCCTTTGCATCTGGGAGTGCGGAGGCATGTGCGTTCGCACGGACACACGCTGTAATACTGAAGCACATTGCTTTCCTTTAAACTGTACATTCTTAGTAGAAAACATGTCATGTGTCGTGTGTTTATATAGGCGACTGTACAAAAGACGATCCCTCTCGGATAGTCAGAATCTCTCAGTGTGTTCCATGTTGTAGGAGGAAAAAAAAAACACGTGGAGATACCACGTTACTGCTGCTGCCCCTCAGAGCTGTAAGGGGGTGGGGGGGTGGGGGTAACCAACAAAACAAAACAAAACAAACAAACAAAAATAAAATGTCCAAACTGGACAAAAACATCTCTAATGGCATGCATATGGCTGAGTTCAGTCAGAAAGACGGCGTCCCAGATTAATGCTCTAAGGCTGTTATTTCCATCATTTTGCTGTGTGTGTGCTCAAATGTGTGCTGAACAAACAGGACGCGTGAAACGTAGCAAGATAAGCCAATGGGAACTCAGAGAGTCGTTAGCAACAACACAACAGCAACAACAATGACACAAACATAAATATCATAACGACAGACGTGAAAGATTTCACATTTCACATCAACTCCCTGTTCCGAGGGGTTGAGATGCACACATATTGCTCCCAGGAAGGTCCCTTTGTTTCAGTGCTAAACCAGACACACTATCAACACATGACGCATGCAGGCATACAGACTGGGAAAACAAATTATTAATCACTATTATAGTAATGAAAATAAAAACAATGAAATGGCAGGACGATTACAAATCTCGGCATTAAATAGAGTACATGTAGCTTTTTGGCCTTACCAGATTCTGTACTCCAAGTAAACGCCACAGATCTTATCTTAATTTCATGCTAATATACGTAAACTGCACTTAGTGAGCTTGGATGTCAAGACACATACTTGCTTTTTTTGTGTTTTTTTTTTTGTTTTTGTTTGTTTTTTTGCTTTTTTATTTGGTGGTTTTGTACAGGCAATCTGTTACTGTTTACCAAAAAGGCGTCCAGATCCCCTTAATTGTACTGATGGGATTTTGAGATATTAAGATAACACAGTCTAATTACACAAGAAACACCCACTTGACACTCAAACTCGCTGAGCCTTTCAGTGCTGTAATATTCAAGGCTATCCCTTAAACTCGATCGTCCAGTAGCTTCACTATAATAGTCCTTGCTACACTCACGAGAATGACAACACAAAATAAATTGGCTGTAGTATTTCAAAAAACAGATTTGGCACATTTGTTTAAAAAATATATCATCAATTAAATAACTAACGAGCAATATTTTTTTAAAAAAAACAAACAAAAAAAACAACAACAACAGGAACCAAAGTGCAGCGCAAACAAGGTATTAACAAAGTTGAGGGAATTAAATTGCACTTTTTTGTATTTAATGAGCCATCGACAAACTGAAATACGATGTAAAAAAATAATCAACTCCAAGTGTTGGTTAGCTTGTATTCTATACTTATTTTAAAAAATGTACTAATCTGAGCCGGACTGAAATATCATTGGAATGTGTAAGTCCATGGAGCCGGAAGTTAGGACTCCCTGAGCCTGTAATGGTTCCCCCCCCCACCCCAAAAAAAAAGTGCCTTGTTTTTTTTCCTGGGATGACCTGACTATCCACCGGCTGCTACCCCACTCTGCTATTCTCCCTGCCATTAAACACTAGTGTGCCCCCTCAACCCCTTGGTAAGGGTCAACGTGAATGTGACTATACCGCCTTATAAAAACATTGTAACCAAAGAACTAATGCATGAAGAGAGGGAGAGTTTGTGAGAGTCAATGGCTAGGCCTTTCAGAAGAAAGGAAAGAGCTCTTCCTCCCTCATTCTTATCAAACACTAGTGTCACTCTCAGTCCTATGCGCACGTGGTAACAGTCAGGACGTTGGCCCCACTGGCTCCACTGCTCCCGCAGGAGCCAGGTGGAGATGAGCGAGTAGCTGTTGTTGCTGTGGCACTCGAGCTGCCCGCCTTCTCTGCAGGTTTCTTGTCCTTGTGCTTGAGGTGCACCTTGGCGTGGCGCTTGCGCTCGTCGCTGCGAGCAAACTTGCGTCCACAGAAGTCGCAGGAGAAAGGTTTCTCGCCGGTGTGTGTGCGGATGTGCGTGGTCAGGTGGTCGCTGCGGCTGAATGAGCGCATGCAGATGCGGCACTGGAAGGGCTTGTGGCCTGTGTGGATGCGCAAGTGGCGCGTAAGCTCATCAGAGCGTGAGAAGCGCCGGTCGCAGTGCTCGGCCGGGCACGCGTGGGGACGCTCGTGCACCGGCGTCTTGCTCGGCCGGTTCGGGTACTTTCGAGGGCGGACGGGTTTAAGGGCGAGAGTTTGGGGCTGGTGGTGGTGGTGGTGGTGCTGGGAAATGTGGTGCTGCTGCGAGCCCAGGAAGCCCGGCTGCAGCTGCTGCTTGTCCTTAAACGCCCGGATGGTCTCGAGTGGCGTGATAGGTGGTGGGTTTACACGTAGGGGCTCCACACTTTGGAAAGGCTTGTGTTCCATGGCGCCCGCTTCACCCGTGCCACCTTGGTGCTGGAACAGGTTATAGTCGGGGATCATGGAGAAGAGGCTGGCGTCTACGGCTTTGGTGGTACTGTGGTACTCGGAGGGTGGGTAGGGCAGCGATGATGATGCTGCAGGGCTGTGGTGGAACGCCACCTGCTCCTGGTACATGTCACCGCAGCCGGAGTAGGCGGGAAGGGGCGGGGCGTACACTTGGTCAATGTCCGAAGATTGGACGCTCATGCCGCCCGATGACGACGTCTGCGTGGTGATGCTACCCGGCGATGGGGACACGCCCAGGATGCCAGCACTCACCAGGCTGATGATGTTGTTGTCCGAGCACCAGCCTGAGCTGCCGATGCCGCCTGAAGGAGGGGTGTCGAAGGCAAACTTTCCCAAATATGTAACTGTTTGCCCGCTTCGACTGGACTGAAAACTATTGGAAGCATACGGGATCTCACTGCTGCTCTTCTCACCTCCCATTCCTAAGTCCATGATATTATCTGTGGGAAGAAATGGAAAGGTCAACTGAGGAAAAAAGCGACACAAAAAGCACTTCTATTCTTGCTATCTTTCAGAGTGGTTCATCAACTGGGTGTTGCTATTTGAAAATATGTCCTACTCTAGCGAGAATACAGAAGAGCTTTTGACTTAGCTACAGAATACTACATCTCGCCATACCTGTGTTAATCGTTCGCTCCAAAAAAATTCAAACAAGAATAACAATAATTAGATCTTTGTCAGAGGAAAAAAAAAAAGTTTGTCGGCTGACTTGAGACTGAAGTGACTATCCCCTCCTCCTCTCGGTCTTTTTCCTCTTTCTCTCTCTTTCTCCCTCCCTCAGGTTCTAAAGTACAACGTGTCCTTCAGAAGATACAGGATTCCCTGTACAACCGTATGTCATACCAGGCACGTGCGGCACACACACACACACACACACACACACACACACACACACACACACACACACACACACACACACACACACACACACACAGGCTGAATCTGGATACGAAGTTCATCAATGAACTTGGTTGTGTCATGTATCTATGAAATCAAGTCCTCTTCATGAATTTATCGCTTTCTAGTATTTTTATATAGCCTATGGAATTTCACGTACAAAACAAAAAGAGATCTTTCCTGCCAACTTGTACAAAAAATACCAATCCTAGGACATCACACTGGATTTGTCTTGGCGCTCTGATACATAGTTCCATAGAATACACCAAATCATGATTCATCGTGAGAACAAAAAACAAAAAAAACACAAAACACATATGTGTGCAAAGAGGGTTTTTTTCCCCCCACCACAGGATTTGAAAACGTCTAAATCTGGATCAACCATGTATTTCACTTGGGTCTAATTTAATTTAATGTGAATTTGTCATTCATGTCACTTTTAACCTCATTGAGACGGATGACATGAGGACAAATTAACACTCATTGTGCTTCTATAAGTCCAGATGGACCCGAATGAAACACTGTAGGTGTTAAATTAACACTGGAGATTTTTTCCCCCTCTGTTTTGTGTGTGTGTGTGTGTGTGTGTGTGTGTGTGTGTGTGTGAGAGAGAGAGAGAGAGAGAGAGAGAGAGAGAGAGAGAGAGAGAGAGACATGTGATTAAAACTAAAGCAGCTTCGTATTAATGTGCGTAACAAAGTGGAGCTCATTCAGAAGACCACGGCCAGTTATACACTGAAACCCTGAACTCCTGATACACACAGAAATAACCTGTGCACTTTATTTTCAACGAAAACGTCAGGATATTTTCTCTGACTCAGGACTTTTAAATATTTCTTTCATCACATTTGCAACTCAGAGAAAAGTTTAGTGTTAAAAAATCATAACAGGTTGATTTTTTTTTTGCGGTTGTTTTGGTTTTATTTTCACCTCTAACTAATAGTTCCATGGATACATCACTGTTTGTGTACGTAATACAGCCTAGTTAGTCTTGTTCGGGTTATTATTAAATTAGACTCGAAGCATTGTTTTGCCGAAAATCCTTGCAGGTTGAGAAAGTATCTCGGGCTGCGTTCAAAACCGCGTGTTAAACCGTTTAAACGTAAATTAAATGTAAATAGCGGAATATGAAATCCTCTGCGGTTTTTAGACGTCGCACTATTTTTTCTTTCTTTCTTTCTTTTTTGAACCATATCATTTTTAGTTTTATTCATATAAATTAGCTGTTTCGATTTATCACCAATTTTCTAATGTGCAACTCTATAGGCTAATTATTGAGAAATTGATTACAGCTTAATAATCCAAATTATTTGTTTTTTTGTAGTTTTTTTTTTTTTTAAATCAGTTTCCTGCACATTATATATTTCCTTTCTCTCTATTTTCTCCCTTCTTTTTGGCAAATGAATGAATTTTGTCGAAAAATAATTTCAAAACGCTAAATGCACAGCGTGGGTTAATTCTATTTCTAATTTCTACATTCTAAAATTATTTTACAACTCAGTTCGGACCTTATATGGTCAGTGACGATGTCCCACTGGAACGCATTAAATTAGTGCACTAAAATGTGCCAAATTAAATATAATATAGACTATAATATCCAGATAAGTTTCTAAGTAGATTTCATGTTTAGCTCAGGGTTGTTGTTTTTTTTTTTTTTCTTGTTTGTCTTTTGTCGAAGCGGAGCCTCGTGCACGTGTGAAGCGATTTTTGGCACGAGACATATTTCGAAAGCAGCGCGCGCGCCGACCCAAAACCGCCCACCTGCGCCATGGCAGCACGACTCCATTTCGGGCCCTAAATAACAAAACACTGACTTATCCAAAATAAAAAAATAATAATAGATAGATAGATAGATAGATAGATAGATAGATAGATAGATAGATAGATAGATAGATAGACAGACAGACAGACAGACAGATAGATAGATAGATAGACAAATAAGGACATTTTACACTGTAATAATAATAATAATAATAATAATAATAATAATAATAATAATAATAATCCGATAAGAGCAGATTGTGCTGGTGCTGAGCTTGGCTACATTTTACGGTGCTGTTTCAGGAGCTGCATTTCACAGAAAAGGGACTGTTTACATAGTGATTAATTAATGTATTTATTTAATTCATTTATTTAGTTTTAATTTACACCGCCATTTCTCGCTGTAGAATTATTAAGCACATTTTGGTAATTATTTCTAACCTTTCTAATTGATCCATAGCGCGCGCGCGCGCGCGCGCGCGCACACACACACACACACACACACACACACACACACACACACACACACACACAAAAGAAAAAAAAAAACAGCACAAAAACAAGTTATAGGTTATAAACACACTGTATATGTTCATTCAGTACTGTGTTTGTTCAGCGCGTGCACTCTATCACCTGGATGGCCTCTTCCGACTCTTATCACGTGATAAAATTAACGGGTGTTCATATAGCCTACCGATAATAAAACGCTGTTCCAAATGAGGACAGTGCATAACATGAGTTGTATAAATCAGAATCTAACAGGACATTAGCTTGATTAACACCTCAGTCGGTTTGATAAATGATTGGCTACTAAACACCTTCTCAGCATCACTAAGGACAGTGAACAGGTAGCATCCTAAACACACGCACGCGCACGCACACACTCACACACACACACGCACACACAGCGCGCTACAATGAGGTCCAAACACCGCTCTTTCACTCACACACACCCCGAGTAGTGGGTGCGCTTATACGCAGGGAATAAAGACGCGTTGCCTGTAATCACTCGTCCAACACACCCGCGAGCTACACGCCGTGATACCGAGTGAGGCTCGTTTACAGTAGTATAAACTAAACACAATGACAATCACAACTCTGTACGGATCTAACACTGAGAGATCATTGCCAAAGTTACCTGTGTTCATTTGCGAGTAGTGCGAGACGGAGTCCGTGCTGGTGAAGATGTTCATAGATGAAGTGGGAATGTCCTCTTCAGGATAAAGGCTGTCAGGTATGGCGTTGATTAAACTGCTCATGGTAAGGGGGAGCTTCTCCGCTAATTTACCTGTCATAGCAAGTTCAATCAAGTGGGTCGTGTCGGCGACAGCGCGCGGGCTTTAACTCGCCCGCGGTCTCCAGTCTTCCGCGCTTATCTAAAGTCGAAAACAAAACACGGGCAAAAAACAAAACAATCCCTTAAGTATGATTGTATCCAAGTTCCCGGTCGAAATGAAGATGCCTCGGCTCAACCTTCTTTTTCTTTTTCCTTGTTTGTTAGTTCTTTTCTTTTTAATCTGTACGCTATTTCTGCATCGCTTACTTGCTTGTATTGTTTTAAGTCTCTGAATCAAATGGAGCGATGGTGTTGGTGGTGATTGCACAAGTGCACTGGCTGCTCGCTGTGTCGCTCGGCCGAGGGAACTCCAACGCTTTTTCTCGTTAAAACCAGGGGGGCGGAACAAGTCCGTGACGTAGATGACCATATATGGAGACACAAAGGAACCGTGGCCGTGACGCCGCGACGTCACAATGGAAGCACCTCGTAGTGGAACGTTCGGAGCCCTGGGGCCGCGTCCCAAACCGCGACACAGAACCGCAGCATCAACCGCGCGCTCCGGCGGCGTCCTATTCTAACCTAGGGCACTGTTTAGGACGCGGTGTGCAGTTTGGGACGAAGCCCGAGTGAAAGGAATATGCGAAGGCAGGCGCAGGTTTCTTTTAATTCCTTCGGGGGGTTTTGTAAACACTTTATTTAGTTTGATTGCATGGATGAATGAGTGCACTGTGTTAGAGGGAAACATTCAAATATGACCGTTTTAGAATGACAGGATGTTGTCATGTGGTTTGATCATTTTGAACCAGTTAGCCTATAACAAGTTACACTGTATGGTTGTAACAGAAATTAATTAATTTGTAGATTTATGGATTTATAGAGCACCTTTTAACTCGTCCAAAATCCTTAAAGGACACATGTGTGTGAATATCACCTCATAAAGGGTTAACAAATGAATTAATCTGTTAAAACTGGGTTGAGAAGCCATGGCAAGGCTATTTAGACTCCAAACATCTCATGCGACTTTTTTTATTTTATTTATTTTTAATATTTTTTTATTTATCTAATGCTTTTGCATTTATAAGCTTTTCTGACAGGCTGTGCCAAAGTGCACTCATTATCCACAACAATCGTATGCTGTTGTTGTGAAGTGAACTACAGCAGAGGGAAAGAAGAAATGTTTGCTGCTCAAAAAAAAAAACTCCCCAGATTTTAATCTCTCCGACTGGCACAGACACTGCGAAATCATTTCTCAGTCTGAAGCCCATCAGTGAGGAGAAGAGGAGAAGCGCAGGGAGCCTGTGGCACTGACGGAAGACCGGCGTGAAAAAAAAAACCAAACAAACAAAAAAAAAACCCAGTTGTAAATACAGTGAGAGCGCCCAGCCAATCAGCCGGCTCGGCTTTGACCGCGCGCGCCACGCTGAAGTGGAAAGTCCATGTAAGGCATTCATGTCCGGCTCCGCCCTCCTCGCTGCCCTTATTTGGTCAGCGCGTTTCCGCCTGAGCGACCTGGTGGAAAAGAGATCGGAACCTGCCGCCATTAAAGGAACCGCAGAGGCCAAACGTCATGGGTCATATTTCATCTTAAAGTCCCGAGGAGAGAAAAAAAAAAAAACCCTTATCGGACAAGTTTATTTTTTCATTTCAAGTAACACAAACTAACTTTTTTTTTATTGTTTGTTGGCTAGTTGCATTTTTGATTTTGAGTAGTTAGGATAATGGAATAAAAAAATAAAAATAAAAGAAGAGCACTAAAATTAAGAGCTACAATACTGTTGTAGATATGAGTGGGTAAATTAAGTCATACAAAAACAGCTCTGATTATTTGTTGCTAAAGAAACAAATAAATAAATGAATAACAAAAAAGTACATGACATAATGCTAATAATCATTATTATATATAGCTGTGTGTAGGATGGACATACTTGACTGTACACAGTCCAATTAGGAGGCCGGAGAATCCCACGAGGCCGCTCATGTGTCCAGCTAAAATTCTCCATTCCTGAGCCTGGCCAATCAGTGAGGCACCGAGCCACTCTTATTATCGACACTGAGTAAAACTCCAGGCTGCCATGCATGCGCTGGAACGGATGCTGATGCAATATGGAAAGAGAGCAAGAGAGAGAGAGAGAGAGAGAGAGGGAGATAAAGTTACAATTTGGACTGCAAATCAGGCTGACATCTGCATGCCAGCTACGAGCCTGTCAACCAAGAGGCCAAAAAAATGCATAGAAGAATAATAAGTTCCTACTTTTTCCCCCCTAGAGGCCTGGGAGCACTGCCATCGAGCCCAGGCTACTAGTGTCTCAGTGGGGCCTCAACAAGCTCCTGTGCTCCCAAACTAACATCTACTATCTAACTGGGATGAAATTCAAACTCTGCTCCATGCCATAATGTTCTGCTCACTGACATTTTACAGACAGAACTATGATATTAGCCCAGCATACATCAATTTTTAAGTAGGTGAGAAACAAATCTGCCTGCTCCTAACAATTTGCCTAGCTTGGAGCTGTAGCCAAAAGGTGTCTCATATTTGTGTATCTACATCAGGTGAACCGAGGTCTGGATGTAGAACCAGCAAAGTATTTCACCGGACCAGATCCAGTACTTGAAAAATACTGAGCCGATCAATTCATGAAAAAAAAAAAGGTTGTATTTCCATGACTCTGGTTTCCAAATCATGACCCGACTCATTTACATTTATGGCAGAAGCCCTTAGCCAGAGCAACTTACATTTATCTCTCTCTCTCTCTTTTTTTTTTTTAAACAACTGAGCAGTTGCAGGTTAAGGGCCTTGCTCAAGGGCCCAGAGCAGCAGCTTGGCAGTACTGGGATTTGAACTCATGACCTTCTTGTCAGATCCTCTGTTTCAGTTCAACCAATCACATGCCTTTATGTAAATTATTTAGCTAAAGGAGGCTCATTTGATGAGAAACTACCTACACCATTTCTGGTGTGATTAATGAAGTGACTATATGACCTGTTTTAAAAAAAAAAAAAAAAAAAAAAAAAAAAAAGTCAATGATGAAAACAGAAAGTTTATAGATGAATGGACGGAGAAGTGAGCATTTATAGCCCCAGTACAAGTCTTCTCTGTTCAGAAAGTTTTCATTTTAGTACAAATGGCCAGATATGAAGCTTTGGGATAAAGAAAGGCCACGTTCATCAACTCGGCTTTGAACGTTTATTCATTCATCTTCAGTAAATGAGATCAGAGACATGATGGTTTAAATGAGTAATTTGTTTATATTTTAAGAAATGAAACCAATGATGGTTGTTAGAAAATATCACAATAAAAAATAATAGCTGTGGAAGCTGGCAGGATTGGTCAAACATTCTGTGGAAGTGGTTTAGAGTGGCATAAGAAAGAGTCATGCACACATCTATTTCAGCGTCAAAAGGGTAACGTAAAGCTCCAATGTGAAACACAACATAAGCACTGTCTTATTTACATCCACAAACGAATCATTAATGGTTAAGAAATTAATAGATAGCTGCTGTCACTATTCAGTCATGTTAGTTTCTTATCTGGACTTTTCTGCATCCAGAGTTTATGTAACTGGACCTTCAGAAATGTTAGTGTGGTGAAAATCATTTTCCACTAGCCATTTAAAGCGTATCTATTCTGTAATTCCCCACTACATTAAATGGTACAATCCTATATTTAAATGACCTTTACCTCCACCTGGCCTAGTTAATCCCACACAACCGAAGTGTTGCCAAAATCACTATACACCGTTCCTATCTCTCAAATTAATCGCCTTGGCAATTGACACTAATACAGATACTAGACGCTAGAGACTTGGCCCTAATGAAGCGAAAATAGAGTGAGTGGGAGAGGGGTCTGAATCATGAGTGTATCAGGGGCCGTGGTAAACATAGACACGAAAAAGCTAACACACACACACACACACACACACACACACACACATACACAAACAGACAAATGCACATACACCGGGGGAATCCAGTGGCTTGATGCCACAGTATGGGCGGGCTGTAACTTGTGTAGGTGATAGCTTTAAGATACATGATACAGCAGGATTTGTCATCAGGGGATTCCTATGGGTTCTCCATCTCCCCACGATCGGAAATATCTTATGATCCGATCAGGATATGAATGCTATTTTCTGATGCAGCCGAGATAGCAATCACAAATGATAAATGGCACCAGAAATTTGTTCTGCTGTTGTGGACAGTGATCATCTCCTCCTAAGCTTATCATCTTTTCATAAGAGCTAATCAGAAGAACCAAATTTGTATTTGGGTTCTGGGTTGTATTTTTTTATGATAAAAAAGAGAGAAATCTGGATATGCCAGGACTCAGTACTTGGCATGCATGCTCGTCTTGGTAGCGCTTTCCATTTCACAGATATTTCATTCATATTGAACAAGGAAGGCCATTGGCAGCACCAGTTGGGTGGCAGTTGGAGCAGCATGGCAGCAAACACTGAAAGTGAGAATGGAGACTTGATCATTTGAATAATACTTTTTATAGACCAAAACAGAGGAAGTAGACCGTTTTTTTTATTATTATTCTTCCACTGCCTGATGCCATGACGTGCATAGCTTGGCAAACGTGCCATAACACTCACTCAGTCTGTGCTGAGAACAAATTCACACTTGTGTACCCATCTCCTCTTTAATTTTTCCCTGTCCAGTTCAAAAATCCTATCAAAATGCTTTTCCAGGCTTGGCCTTGCCTGTAGGTGCAACACATTTCTAGTCCTGCTTTATGCTGTAATGTTATTCTTCAGTCTTGTCTTCCCTCCTGGGCATGGTTCTTACTTGTCATTTAAGCTAGTCGTTTCTGTCTTGAGTGCTCCTGAGAAGAACTTCTTCTCTTGTACTCTCCTGTCCTGCAGGCAGAAATGTGATATTAATGTTTTTGTGGAAATCAGGTTAGTTTCGCCAGATTCCTGTCCAACCAAGGTCCAACTCATTCATGCGAACACACACACACAAAAAGCAGAGGCTTACTAAATTGTACTGTCCTTGTAGGATCTTTCATGATGCTTTACATGTAGATATAGTAGGTGATGACGGAACCTAGAACATTGGTAGAATGGTGGTACAATGGATTACATTGCTGCCTCATATTTCTAGGATCGTAGTTCGATCCTGAGCTTGGGCAAATTGTCTGTGTGGAGTTTTGTATGTTTCACGGGTTTCCTTCAGGTTCTCTGGTTTCGTTCCAGCTCCCAAAAACATGCCAGGTAGGTGGATTGATGGATCGGCTATGCTGAATTGCCCCAAGGTGCAACGGACTGGTGTCCCGTCAATGGTGTATTCCCACCTCGCATCCAGTATTCCCGGGATAGGCTCCGGATCCACCATTACCAGGATGAAGTGGTTACTAAAGATGAAAGAATGTCATTCTCTGTCAATGCCTCTTGAAATTGAAGTTGGCCTACATACATCCTATTCGCCAGTAGCTACAAGTGAGGGAATTCCACCTGAACAGGAATGCTATTAATACCAAGGCACTTTCTAACGTGGCGAACTTATTAATAGGGTTAGAGATGGAAAGATGACATACAACACCTACCAAAGTGCTTTTTTATTTCCTCAAACAGGACATTATGTTTAGCTTTATTGTAGAGCTATGAGTCAATGACCGACCGTTCTGGTGGTTGCTGTGTAAACGTTTGCGCCATTCATTTGTTACATCATTGCCACCAGGGTTCTCCCGGCTCACTTTGCATGCAGGGATTCCATGGAATTGCTCAGTTGTCACAGATCTGTTGAGCGAGGTGGCGGACAAATTCAAAGCCACCATGGGCATATAATCAAATTAGTTGTCTTTTTTTCCAGGCTGCATTCAGGCCAATTCAAATGACTGTTCCTCGTTGCTAATGTTGCCCGGAGCCAAGCCCTGGAAGCCTGATTACGCGATTATTTATATACATTTTGGAACAATGTGTGATGGTTAAACAATGGCTGACCTACAACAAAATACATTGTTTAAAGAATAAAAAATAAAAAATTTCCAATACAACTTGGACAATGTTTGAACAATGTTTGGTTATTCCGCTGGTTTGGACAAACAGGTGAGTATTTATTCATGGTTTATTTATACATTTATTTTAGCATTACAAAAATACAAAGTCAAAACAGTCAGGCAGTTTTACTTTTCTTTATATGTCAGCATATGCAAATGGAACTTATAGCCATATCCAAATACATTAAAAGGGTTATTAAAGCACTGGAAGCAGAACCTATGGTTCTGAACCAACACTGACCACTTCATAATGTAGAGGCCACTGTCACCAGGTCTAAAGAAACAAAAACAATCTGGCATGTTCAACGAGTATTAATGCTTAGATGTCATATTTGGTCAAATCCTGTCAAACAGGAGCCTCAAGGCAGATGAATGAAGATCTATATAAAAGCTGAGGTCTTGTGGGGGCCAGCAAAATGTCCCCACAATGTACTTATTGTTATATTTGGTCCCCACCAAGATATAAAAACATGCCCACACACACATATACAAACACTCACACACACATGCAAACGTTTAGACCTGATCTGTTGTCAGGTCTAACTGTCTACTTTCCATCACAAACTTCCTCCTGCCAAGTCCCTCCCACCAGCCAGAGCTCCCTCATCATATGACAACTACCACCCAGGGAGGGTGAAGGCTAAAACATGCTTCCTCCGAGAAACATAAAGCTAGCCAACAACATCTTTTCGAACTGCTGCTCATGCTGTGTTATAGGCGCTATTCGCCCTCTTCCACATACATGAGCTCACAGATGCCCACGATCGGCTAGTGTCACTGTGATTGACGGGAGAGAGAGAGAGAGTATGCCATCAATCCTACCCAGAGAGCACGGCCAATTTTGCTCTTTTAGAGTCCCGGTTATGGCTGGCTGAGACATCGTCTGGGTTTGAACTCACAATCCCTCCAACAATAACAACTCTGAACTGAGCCAAAGGAAAACAAAGATATGGAAACGTGGGTTTGACTACCTCTGTCTGATAAACTAAACCAAGCTAGTCTTGAGTTCAACACACAACAAGGTCACAAAGATGCTCACTAAAGACTGGCAGAGGAACAAAGACATTCTGGCAGATATACATTCTATATACATTTGCACGATCAAGTGTACATGTGCTATTTAGCTGGGTTGAACTGGGTGTGTGTATGCGTGTACAATACCAAGTCAGTCACATCATTAACCTGCACTGATCATCAGCACATCAAAGCTGCTTTTCCAAATCCAGCCCTTTGTTTCCACACATGTGGAGTATTGATAGCCATGTTCTTCTGAGATAGAACTGTTTTTGTATATAAACTCAATTGAACAATACGAAAGCCAACTCCTAATATTATCTTTTGTTTTCTGATAATAAAACGAGTTACACCACGTTCACTATGTTGAATTCTCAATTCTGAGTTGTCACAATGTTGATGTTGATCAACAGCTCTATGTTAATATTAATGTGCTCGTTCTAATACGAGACTCCACATGGACTTGTATGGTGGACGCTCCTTAGAAACAGATTTTAAATAAATACGGTGAGGAGATGTTTATTAATGGCTTAGTGGTTAGCATGTTTGCCTCGCACCTCTGGGGTTGGGGGTTCAAATTCCTCCTCCACCCTGCATGTGCGGAGTTTGCATGATCTCCCTGTGGAGAACTTACTCCGGTTTCCTCCCCCCAGTCCAAAGTTTCCAAATTGTCCGTTGTGTGTGCGACCGTGCCCTGCGATGGTTTGGCACCCCATCCAGGGTGTCCCCGCCTTGTTCCCCGAGTTCCCTGGGATAGGCTCCAGGCTCTCCCATGACCCTGTGTAGGATAAGAGGTATGGAAAATGGATGGAAGGAGTCTGGAAGGAGTCTCCATTGACAGAGGTAAAGCTGCAGAGGTATTTTTGTCTCTTTAACTTCAAGAGAGAGAGAAAATGTGAGGCTGATGAGGGAACAGCTGCTATAATGTACGTGATAACAGGAACTACAGATGCATAAAAAAAGAATGTCATTAATTAATTAAAAAAAAAGAAAAAGTTAACAATTGGCAAATTGTTCTGGTATAAAAGGATTGAAGCATTTTGGGATGTGCTTTTATTGAAAAAGAATCAACTTCGAGTTGACAACAGTAACTCCATCATTGATTATTTTCCTACGCTCCCCAGTTAAGTCCTTACATAACGATCAAATAGTTATGTTTCTGGATAGACTACAGAGATGGACATGCACAACCCAAGTCCACCTTCGAGTTTAACCCTTACATGCATTGGTGTTATGCTAACATTTAGTACATATTCTGCATTGTTACCAAGCTGGCACTGTAATCTAACACAAATTGATTTAAAAAATCGAGCTGATCGAAGTGATGAGTGAGGTCATCAGTGCTAGTGACCTGAATGTAAAGGTTTTTTTTATTTTTTTTTATTAAAAAGCATTAAACCTTGAACAAGAAAAGTGAAATAACATGATGGATTGGAATTGAGATTTACAGCAGTGCAGCCTGACTGGTTTAGCTCACTACTTCCACTGATCTTGTTGACTGGTATAAAATGGTGGCATTTACCAAGACACTTTTTTATTTATGAAGTTTGTGGGGAAATCATCTTTATTTTTTGTAAATGAGAACTCTGTAATCGTCTGAAATAAGATAACATGTACAGGCACAGATGTGATAAAAAAAAAAAATAAAAAAAAATCAGTTTGTATTAATGTTGTAAAAATAATCCAGACGGTTTGGAAACCTTCGCATCTGCCGATATGAAGTGACAGTACATTATTAGACAAATTCACCTTGAAATAGTGCCTCATGTAAATTTGTTGCCGAATATAAACATAAAATTATTCGGGCATGTAAGACAGAAACTGCACAGTGGAAACTTGCCTGTCACATTCACAAATATGACACTTCTCTCTCCCATTACGAAAAACAAAAACATACTGGTTAAAAAAGATGTGAACTTGTGCCCCTCCTTTCACTCTAGGACCGTCTGGCCGAAAGTAGCTGTGAGAGTATTTTAGTCGTAGTTCCATTGTGGCTTCCGGCTGAGTTGTGGTGTCGGTTTCACCCCCTTCTTCCTCTATTGGCCCTGACGTACTTCCTCTCCAACTCAGATATTTCCGCACACCCTCTCCAAAGTGTGCTAGTAGCCACTATTCATCGTTCTCATCCGTTCCTCGAGCCGTTTGTTTCTCTGCTTGGATGTCTCAAACACAAACTTGAAATCCCCAGAGTTGAAAAAGCCCCGAACCTGGGCACGAGGCAGCGCTGCTGAATGCAACCGGAGGAGTTTGACTGCCAAGAAAGAAGGAATGCACCGCTGCAGTGGCCTGGAAGTGAGGGGTGGATTATGCAAGAGTGGCAGAATAGTTTAAAAAAAGTAATATGTGTGTGTGTGTGTGTGTGTGTGTGTGTGTGTGTGTGAATACTCAACCTCTTACATTACTAGTACTGCATGCAAATAAGTGTTAAATACACTGCCTCAGACATGTGTATAAATACATTTTGTGGTTGTGTAGTTTCCACATTTTTTATTACTACATGGCCTGCTCATACACACTCTAAGGAAGTGATGAGACCAAGGACCAGGTTTTGTCAACATGCTTTTAAGGATGCAGGTACAGTTTTAAAATCCCACGGCAGAGTAAATACTCTAAAATACAGTTCTTATTGTTCATCAAGTAATAAAACCCTATTTAAAGTATCTATATTAATATTCTATACACAACAGTGTGAAGCAAATACGTTACCTACGTTAATCTGGGAGAAAAACAATTAAATGTTTTTGTTTTAAGGAGCTTCCCTGATTGTAGAATAGTTGCATAAGGTGTAAGGTATGATTCAGGTGTGTGGCGTCATCTAATCTTTAAAGTTCTGAGTAAGGAACTGGAGCGAGGCGACTGGATCAACAAGTCCAAACTTCTCCACAAATGCTTGAGGATCCCAGTTTCCTAAAGAGAGTGAGACAAAAACAAAAAACACTGTAATAAATATAAGTTCCTTTGTCAAAGTGTTAAGCTTGAGAGGTACAAACAATTAATCATTTCATATTCATATATTAAGACCCTGTATAAGTGTTGTATGGCTTTTTGAATACAACTTTTTTTTTTTTTTTGCTGTGTCTGTCAGGTATGAGTGATGACCTCCTGGAGTGTGATTTTTTACATTTTTACTATATTTTTTTTATTAATTAGTTAGATTCACCAAAGTGATTTACATTTTAGACACAGTACAATGCCCTAATTTTTCAGTCACATGACTGTTCTGTTGTGGTCACCATATTTGGAACTGAATTTCTCTGCATAGACTGAACATAACTAGAGGTGAAAGATGGCTAAAATTAGTCATGTTACTTTGGAATAAAACACTATAAACACTACTTTGACAGAGCTGATAATAGACTGTTTTACTTCCCCGTAACTGCTAATTCTACTTAAACTTGTAAATACCCCAGATTTGTGTTTTCTTGAAATATATCGCACACACACAACCCCTCACCCTGTTCTGGAGAGCCTCAAAGCATTTAAAAGCACAGAAATCTAGTGGCTATTCATCTCATGGTGGGTAAAAGATTGCAGAGTGTTTCATCAGGAGGAGAAAAGAACCCTGTCATTATAAGGCAGGGTAAGTCGATATCAACGAACTGACTAACTAACTAACTGACTGACTCACTAACTAACCTATGCTAATGTTAGCAATACATACTGCTGAGGTAAACATCCTTAGTTCCCATAATGTAGCTAGCTAGCTAACACAGTTACAGGCTCAATTAAGTACACTTACGCAAGATGGTTGCTGAGCATATTATGTATCCCAACGTAAATAGTCGGGGCAGTATAAGCACCATGTGACACTGTGTCAACAGCTGACTAAACAAACTAGCACTGTGTCTCAAATCACATACTTATATACTATTCTAGACCATTATTGAGTACTAACACTAACCGGCTTTCCTATTAAAGTTAGTGTTTGAATTTAAAAAAAACCTCTCATGTAGCCTTCAAACCTACCAAAAGGTCTGTTTTGCGTACCAGTCATCTGGATTTTCTAGACTAGTAAATGCTTTTGAATGTATGGTGAGTATGGTCAGTGGTTAAGACGTTGGGCTACTGATCGGAAGGTCGTGAATTCAAATCCCAGCACCGCCAAGCTGCCACTGTTGGGCCCTTGAGCAAAGCCCTTAACCCTCAACTGCTCAGATGTATAAATGAAATAAATGTAAGTCACTCTGGATAAGGGCGTCTGCCAAATACCGTAAATGTAAATGGTCAGGGTTTTCAATTTGAGACGCAGATCATGACAACAATCACGATGATGGCGGAAAGTTTTAAAGGGAAACAGAGCTCCCAATCTTTCGATCACTTGCACAGAACTTTAACCGCTTTAAATTTAAAAGCCCACCTTTGTTGCTAAGCTGATACTGGACTTGTTTTGGCCCTTTCAGATTTGGACTGAAAAGCCACCTCATTTTCTCTACATGCCTCATGCTACATGCCGTCTCTGTTGATTGATAAATACCAGAAAGATTGAAAGATGGAACTTTGTTTTTTTCCCCTGATTTTATTTGGAGGGTGTCGCTGTGATTCTCTTGGCCCTGAAACATATCATGTCTAAAATAAATGCTCAGGTTTTTGTGGTGCTGGAGGTGGCAACAGTCGAACGAGAGCTTTTTGGCAGGACAAGTGGGTAAATACCAGTCGCAGCTCCGGCTGCTATGACAATATCTTATCCTGATCTTCCTCTTCTCTAGTGGCTAACTGCACACACACACACACAATCACATTTGGAACTAACATGTTCCAAAAGGCTGTATTTTGAAGGCAGAAAGACATCCCTTACAATATGAGATAATGTTTATTCAGTTCTGAGTGAAATATTTGTAGCATAAAAGTGATTTCTAATAGCCTTTAACTGGAAAATGTTAAGCAGCAGCGTGCAATTAAATTTCCCCTTCACCAGAACAAAGATAAAAGATGCTGTTAATAAGATGACCAAATTAGCAGTGGTTAAATCTCTATGGTAATTTCATTCACTGACTTTATCTGTGTCTCAAACACACTTGAAAACACTGATCAGAGATGGAAATGCAACAGTGGTGAAAAGGGAAAGCCCGTCTTTGTACACACAGCACAACAGGCCACATCCTGGAACGAACAGTATCGTCTGTGTGTGTGTGTGTGTGTGTGTGGTCGCCTGTATATGTTTGCATGCAAATACGTGTGGGAGAGTGTAAAAATACGAATCAAAAAGATAAAAAAAAAAAAGAAATAAAAAGGTCATGCTCACCCACAGAGAGGTAGGCCAGTATTAATATAGCGACTGTCACAATTTCTGTTGCCCTAACCAGTACAATTACCATCTCATAGCCTTCCATTAGAGGTGAGCAAGAGCTGAGATGTGACAGCGTGAAGGGCACAGGTGGTGTTTAGACGAAAATAATAAGCACAGACTAGGTCCTGCTTTTTGCTCAATTATGAGATTCTGGGAGTCAGGTAAGTGTGTGAGAACAGTGTGTCCAGTTCTCTGGTGATTAAGTGTGAGAGATGGAGTAAGGGGACCTGGCATTATGAGGTCAGGTGACCTTTAGGCCTTCAGGTCTGAGAACAGGAGGAGATAATGTTCCGCCTCTGCACATACCAAGCCCCATCTGACCCTACAATGGTCGGGGCACCACACACACACACACACACACACACACACACACACACACACACACACACACACACACACACACACACACACACACACACACTTATCTGACCACTACTAGATATTAACAGATGTAAGGCAGTGTCATAGTGGATCCTTCTAGATCCAACAAACATCAAGAAAGCCCTTTCATCCACCATCTTATGTTCAGGAAAATACATGTACCGTAGCTAGTTTTAGGACTATTCAAGTTCTTGGGACACACATGTACTGTATGTCTGTTATGTAATTATGATCGATTCATGTTGGATAAGTGATCTCTGTATAAGTCGTGGAGATGGGTGTGTCTTCATGATGTACGCACTAAAATTCAATGTGTACTACACATACCTCATATCAATACAAATTAATTGTTTTGACATTATGACGTTGTGATTAGTGGGCCACATGACCATACCATGTATGTAGGGTCTTCATTCCATTCTCCATTCGGTTTGGTTGTGATGGGAGACGATAGGAAAGTGTCTTAATACTGGAGAAAAAGCACAATCCTCTTTTCTCCCACTCGATATAATGGAATCTCTTCCATACTGTACATTATATTAAACCCAGAGATAGTCTGGTAGCAATTACATTACCCTCATGTCCCCATGTAAAACAAATCCAGTCCAAATATGGAATACATTTGACAGTATGAATGCTATCTCCAAATGCATCAGTTAGATTTTTCATTAGCCTGTTAACACAAGAGGAATGCACCCATAAACATTCCAGCAGCTCTTGTGATTCACGATCGATGTGACAGGACTTAACCATTCCTGGGTTACTGTACATGAGCTAAACACACAGCTAAAGCTGGTGTTGACAGGGTGGAGTGACTTCAAAAAGCTTTCATGCCATTCACATGTATGACGTTACCTTTTTCCAGCCTTCTTTTAAGCACACTCTTACTCTAGTTTAAAACTTCCAGTACAGCTGGACAGACGTCTAAATAATACTAAAATAATACTAAAACAAGCGGTTTGGATATATGTCACAAAATGCCTAAGACCAGTTATTTTAGTGGTCCAAATTATAATGATATGGCATAATATATGTTCTGTAGATAGGAACTACTGTATAGGAACTAAGAGTTCAGAGCTTGTTCAGCATTCAAAATGACCTTGAGGGAAAGCCACACAGTGTGCTGAAAGGTTTGACAGGAAAACAAAGGCCCTGCTTTCACTTTCTGCACTCTTTGTCTGATTGGCTGGTGACACTCTATTATCAGCGACCACAGTAACGCTGTCATCATGGAGCTCTTCGGGTGGATTTACTAACATACAGATTTACACACAGCTCCAAAAATAGTGTCGGCAGTTTGTGTTTGGGCTAATTTCAGCACACACAGACGCACACTTTCCACTTCCCCGATCTGTCGAGTCATGGAACAGTGAGAGATAGGAAGTGGGGAGCGATGTGGTGATTTCTTCCTCTCTTCTCAGCCCGCTCCACCCTCCCTCTTTCATCGCGTTTGAGCAATGCAGGAAGTGAAAGAGATGCCTGCCTAGATGACACTTTTAATAGTATAATGTGGTACAGTTGGGACACAGGTTAAGTGACAGTACAACATTTACAACATATAGTGTCATATTGATATACTGCGCATTAGTGTGTTGATAGATAAAGGAGGATAAATGTCTGCATATGCTGTATAAGAGAAAGCTGCTGAGATCCTGAAGTGCTACACTCTCACACATCTTCTGTGAACATGACCTAAATTGCACTCTGTGCTAGAGTAACCTTTGTAGGAGGTGTGTTTGTGTGAGAGAAAGCATTCAGGGGTTTTTCAGATGTTAATATAGACAGTATGACTCATGAAAACATGGAGGACCGATGCGGCACGCTGCTCAGCTGCCTACACACACCCCCCATTCCCTTTACTGAGCATCTTCAATTGCATGAACACAGCTGCTCTTTCAACAATCCCGTTAGTATCGCCAAATTACCATACTGTATCATACCGAGCGATTTAGTTGTAAAAATGAAAAGGGAAAAAACTAATCGGATCAAGTTTTATATATACTGTATTTGCTGGCCCAGAAAAATCATTCACATGGTCACATTCTGAAAATTTCTATGATGTATCATTTTTCGAACTACAGACTCTTCTGACTTTTGCCTGTATCTCAACTACATTTAAAAGTCACAAAAGTAAAAAGGGAGAAAATTCCGTTGAAATATTCCACTCCGACAATGGCGTTGGAGCATCACGGACATTTTAATGACCGGTATCTGATTACAAACTAAATTTATCAGGCATATGTCTGTTTCCCTACATTGCCATCAAACGAATTGATCAAAGCCTGACATCAATTATGTAAAAACAATCACTGTTTTTACCACCACATTTGTTAAACTAGAAGATTAAAAAGTAAATAAAATAATTTCTGCATTGTTTTGGTGAAATATAGTTACATTTTCTTAAATTTTAGGTGTCAATGTATGTTATGTTACAAATCCAATTATGGCCAAAACCTGATGTTTCCATCTGTCTGAAGATTTCCAAAAATTTAGCCCCAGTGACATCTGACAAAATTTCCCTGTCTGCTACACACTGCATATTTGCTTTAGTCTGCATTTATAGTTCCCTATTGTCAGAAGAGAAATGCAGAAATTGCATTACTCAAAAACACATTTAAGAGTGAGACAAATCAATGATTTAGCCGTTTGTTTGTTTCTATGAATTTGAAATATATCTGAATACCACCATTTGCCTCATTAATAGTTTGATAACTTGTAGAACAAAAAATAATATACAGTGTCTGAAGACCGCACTTTTTAATATAAGGTGGTGCAAGGTGTGACTGTAGGGAGACAGAACTGTGAAAACTTGGGCTGGTGTTTGGGAGAAGAGGACAGGCTCCTTAAATTTCCTTATGAAAATTTGTGATAGGAATTACAGTGGTGCTTGAAAGTTTGTGAACCCTTTAGAATTTTCTATATATCTGCATAAATATGATCTAAAACATCATCAGATTTTCAAGTCCTAAAAGTAGACAGAGAACCCAATTAAACAAATGAGTCAGGAGATGGATACAAAAAAATTTCAAAGGCTTTATCAATGCCTAGAAGCACAGTGCTATTATTAAGAAGTGGAAGGTGTTTGGTACAACAGACCCTCCCTGAATCAGGACGCTGCTCCAAACTGGATGAAAGAGCCAGGAAGAAACTGGTCAGAGAGGCTACCAAGAGGCCTATAGCAACTCTGAAGCAGTTGCAGGAATTTATGACAAAGAGTGGTCATTGTGTGTATAGGACAACAATATCACAAATTCTCCACAAATGTGGCTTGTATGGGAGGGTTGCAAGAAAAAAGCCACTCCTCAAGAAAGGCCACATGAACGCACCTTGAAGATTCTGAGGCCACATGGAAAAAGGACTAAGATTGAATTATTTGGCCTCAACACCAAACGATATGTCTGGCGGAAATCCAATACAGCTCACCATCCAAATAACACCATTCCTACAGTAAAGCATGGAGCTGGTAATATCCTGTTATGGGGGTGTTTCTCTGCAGCAGGGACTGGAGCACTTTTCAGGATAGAAGGAAAATGGATGGGGCAAAATACCGTCAAATTCTTGAGGAAAATCTGCTGCCCTCTGACAGAAAGTTGTCAATGGGAAGAAGGTTTACCTTCCAACATGACAATGACCCAAAGCACACAGTAAAACTGACCACACAGTGGTTGAAGGAAAAAAAGGTGAATGTCCTTGCATGGCCTAGTCAGAGCCCAGACTGAAACCCCATTGAAAATCTGTGGAATGACTTGAAGACTGCAGTCCACAAACGGTCACCATCAGATTTAACTGAACTTGAGCAGTTCTGCAAAGAAGAGTGGGCAAATATTGCAAAGTCTAGATGTGCAAAGTTAGTAGAGACATATCCCAACAGACTAAAGGCTGTAATTAAAAAATTAAGGCAAATTAAAGCAAGGGGGTGATCCTTTTTCCAACTCAGTGATTCTGGTTTTTTATTTTTTTTAAACATTTTTTCTGACATGTTGGTGTTATATCTTTCACTTGGATGTTATAAGCTGCACTGAGTAAATACAGCTGGATAAAACAAAAACTGTGTCTGTCTTCATTTCAGGCTGAAGAGCAACAAAATGTGATTATTTTAAAGGGGGGTGAGTCTTTTCTATACACACTGTACTTTTGCCACTCACAGACATGTAATATTGGATCATGTTCCTCAATAAATAAGTGACCAAGTATAATATTTTTGTCTCATTTTTTAAAATTGGGTTCCCTTTATCTACTGTTAGGACTTAAAATATGAAGAAAATCTGATGATGTTTTAGGTCATATTTATGCAGAAATATAGAAAATTATAAAGGGTTCACAAACTTTAATGTTAATAAGGACAAAGAGAGTTGTCTTTCTACCAAACTTCAGTTATTTCATAATTCCACTATCACTTTTCTGTAAATACCAAAAGGTTTGGATTTCTATTATTTATACAGCTGTAGGGTTTTGAGAAATATTGGACGTGGACCCTATCGGGTGTGTTATAAGAATTATCATCATTGTTAAATCAGCCAATATTCAACTCTAACTCTCTTTCAACCCCCCCCCCCCCCCCCCCCAACCACCCCTCAATTCCCGTCATTCATGATTCCCCACCATCAGACAATTAGAAGCAGAAAAGAAGCTTGAGTATTAAAGCCCCTGGTGGAGTATTGGGATAGGGCGGCTGAGCTGTGCGGTAGAGCTGGGTTTGGCCCTGGCAGCAATGCTTTTGATTAATGGCTGCATTGGTGGGTGGGAGAAAAGGCTCAGATGTACCATTACCACACTGCACTGCTGCTAATGGCTTCAATTACAATTCAGTCCCTGCTGCTGAGCTCGCAGGATCACCACGCTGTGCATGCGGAGCGCTGCAGGAGGAAATAGCTAGGCACAGGTCTTTAGTGAACTGGAGATAAATAAGTTATTAGCAACTTTTTTGGGGGTAACCAAAGTATTGTTCAGATGGGATAAGCTTTCTAGACATACATCTGTTGCCGGAGGATATCTGTAGTAATAATAAGTAAGCAATAATAAGAGATCTCTGTATACTCAGAGATGGGTGTTTCTTCATAATGTACATGATCGTCATCACACTAGATATTACATGCCTACTTTATATAGAGGGGTCAAAAAAATGTAAGCAAATGTGTGATATTGACCATGTTAACTGCTTTGTACAAAAGGTCAGATTTTCCTCATGCCTAAACTCTTCTACTGAAGCATGTTTTCAGACAACACTCAGATGGATTTGATCTAAAATGGATTATAAAGTTTTGCACAAACTTGTGGAATCAATGCCAGCTCGAGTGCACACTGTCATTAAAGCAAAAAGGGGATGTACCAAATACTAAAAAACTCTGAAATTCATGTAAATATTTCAAAGATTCTACTTTCCACGGAAGTTGTTGCTAATAATAAAATTTGTAATGAAAACTGTTGTTAGAAAAGAATGCAGCATTTTCAGTACTGGTCTCAGAAGTTAGGATGCCACTATACACCTTATTTTAATACAGATTGTTTTGATTTTCATTATAACTGCTTGTTGTAGGACTTGTGTCCATGTTTGTTCATTAGTAGGTCACATGTATGTAACTAAACCTGTGCTAAGAACTTAATTTTAGGAACATGTTGATTTTCTGAGAAATCATTTTTAAACACTGTCCATATTTTATTGTTTTGAATTTTAAACTTGGTGTTACATGGGGTTTTGGTGGGAAGCGAACACTTCCTGGAGTGTCTTTATACCGAAGAAAAAGCATATAACAGAAACATGTTAATCAAGTCATACATAAAATATGGTGTCATTTTTTCAGATGGAGTCCATAAAAAAATGACTGGCATTACTGACTAAAATCCAGAGATACTCCGGTAATAATCACATTACCCCACTTCTGTATGCATAACTAATCCTGTCCGAATAGGGCTTAAGTCATCTGAATGTCATCGTACATTTATGAGAACAGGAATACTTCAATTTAAGAACCTCAAGAATTAAAAGACATGAACACTATACAACTTAACTCATCCTGTTTAATTACTCTACAATATTTTCAGCAGTCATCTTCTGAAATGTTCTCCTTTAGAAATAACTCTGACTCCAGCTCCTAAACGAAAGATGTCCGACTTTCTGTGTGCTTAAAGCAGAAAAGTGCTCCTTTTACACATACTTATCTGATTACTGGCTTAAGTGCTTATACATGATAAGTATTACGCTAACACTTGACTCGCTCTTCTAAGTGAATGCCCCTGATGGAATATAACAGAGAGAAATTAGCTCAGGCTCAGCAAAGCAGTGCAAATGCCATGGGTTCATAAAGTCGGTGTAGATGCTGTGGTACTGTTTCACCCACACACCTAAGTCTATAACAAACAGAGGCACTTTACTACCTACACACTTCTTTTAAACCAGAACAATAAGATTGTAAGACCATGCCAGGTGAGTTATATGTAAACGATGACACTGCACTGATTAAGGAAATCTGAGTACTTAAAACAATTTCCTAAAGGTATACTTCAGTGTAAAGGCACATTTAGCAGAGGTACAAAATGCATTCATGTCATTAAATTTCTCTGGTACATTTCCAAAATATTTGAATTTGCCGTTTGACCTACATCACAGAAACACCCACACACCAATAATGATAGGAATATTATTAAATAATTATTAACAATTGAAAATGCTTTGACCGAGTTTTAAACACACAGAACTGAAAATGATTGAAATGACTGAAAATGATTTCCAGACCACATGAAAGAATGCCTGCAATCTTCTTATTGATTCTACAGAACTTTAGGTTATAAAATAATAGTTGAATTAAAGATTTGCAAAAATGCTGAAATAAATATGAGAAACCAAATTCTAGTGTCCTAATTGTAACTGTGATTTCTAAACCCTATAACGTGATTTTTAAAATGTTTTTTCCAGACCTAACAGATCTCAAACTGAACTCTCTGAGAAGAGCTGTAGGGAATATCTTGAGGTCACTTTTAAACATGCACACGCAGAGCATTTTTATTTAGACTTCTTTAATAAATAAGGGTTGGAATATGCGGGTTGGTCAGGCATGAATCACAAGCAAATCCGCAAAAAAAATATCCAGCTCAAGATACAAAAACACGAGAGGATGAAACAAGCGCTCACAACATACACACTCACTTTTATACTAGCAACTCTTGGACACACTTATCCAATCTCCCACTGAATCGCATCATACACACGTTTCAACAACGGTTGAAAAGAATTATGCATTTTTTAACAGGTACTAGAAACTAAGAAGCTTTGGTAAGAGTGGCATGGAGAGTATACAAGCATACAAGCAGGAAAGGAAGAGTGCCCTGTGACACAAGTAGACGTCACTGCTCTGGTCAGAAGGTCATGTTGTGTGTATATAAATAGTCTTTAAATGAGGATCTAAATTTAAGGATGTTCTGCATTTTTGTCACTGTATGTACCTGTGAAGAGGACACAGAGAGAGTGAGTGAGAGAGAGAGAGAGAGAGAGAGAGAGAGAGAGATGGACGTCCAACTGGCACAACAGAGAGCGTGAGGACTTCATGTTCATTTTGCCACCTCCACTGAGCCGTGCCCATGGCCTGCAGAACCCCTGGCACTGAGACATGCACGTAACGGCGTGATCTAAAGAGGCTGTGCGGAGGAGTGGGGATTCCCCACCAACATGCTCTCTCCTGCCTACTGCACACCGGCCGCCTCCGTGCACCCCCACTGTCGCTTGCGCAACCACCAGCTGTCACTATCCATAAACTGACCCACATTGTACTTCCTACACACACACGTACACACACACACACACACACACACACACACACACACACACACACACACACGCTAGGCCTGCAGACTGGGCGCCAGGCCTGATCTTCACCTCTTGGCGTCTGTAAGAACGGTAGAAGATCAAAGCTAGGAGAGCGTCAGTGCTAGAGTTGAAATTGAGTTGCTCGGCATTAGGGGAAGTGGAAAATGACCATTAGGTCTAAACAGACATACATACACAGCACACACACACATACGCAGAGACTGGGACAGAGACAGAGTGTGTGTTGAAGTCACTACTGGGGAAGTGGAACATGATCATTAGACGACTCCACACCCACAACTGAAGGCTCCAAACTCTCCAATCAGATCAATTAAACAATTAAATGTCATGGCAGCATAAGAGATGTGGTCACTGGCCACGCGCAGACGACAAGCACTAATCTCCATACATCCTTATTACATACTGACAGCACTTCCACAAGTGCATATATCTCACTAAAGGCCTGGACACACTAAACCAATTGTATTTCAATTAACAATCTGGAAAGAAACTTCCGTGATGACCCTCACCTGAAACGACACAAAGACAATGGCTTAGTGCCATATGTAGTAGGGGTGTGGAGTGCAATGACACTATCACTATCTGTTTAGTGCCCCAAATATCTGTATTCACCCCACCCCCTTAATTCCCACCCATGACTAAAACCATTCATGTGTATCATTTTATATATATTTTCCAGGTTATTTGTACTAGTCATAACTAAAAATTAAAATACTATTGCACCTTTAAGCGATCCTGACCAGGGTGAATGTGTTTTTCCTTTGTCCCATGAGCTTCATATCTGACACACCCGCTGACAAAGTAAAAACCTCCCACTCACGCACCTCGTATTCTTATCTGTATTTGTATCTGTCTCAAACAGATATCGTTATCTGTTTGAGAATTTGATTGGTCAATGCACAGCATTTACCGAAGTGTGTGTGAGAGAGCTGTGTCTTTCGGTGCACCAGAAAACATGAGAAAACATCTTTATCTGGCATTATGGGAATGTAAGGCTTTAGTCCTTTCATATTGTATATACTGCATGTAAAGTATATTCAATTGCAAGGGTGTGTTCTAGGGTGTGTGGTCTAGGAGTGTGCTTGGGAATGCCCTGCTATGAATAACCTGTGGTTAAATGTAGCAGCTGACGACTTGGGTGCTGCATTTCAAAACAATGTCCACCCTTTTTTTTAGAGTGATAAAGCTCTTAGTAAAAAAACATCAGCCAAGCCATTTCTGAAGCTATAACACTAAATGCTTGGTATACTACAAATCTGACTAATTTACCATTACAACTTTTCATAGCTAACAAGCAGGAATTGGGAAAACAGTCTGGGAATGGACCAGAGCAAACTCTGAATGAATGAATGAATGAATGAATGAATGTGTTTAATACCTAAAACAATGGTGCTGCTGTTATCTTGCTTGTTCTGTTTGTATCTCACTTGTATGTGAAAAAATAAGTACACCCCATGGAAACTGTTGGCTTTTTTGACATATTTGAACAAGCAAACATTTGATCATCTTTGAAACAGTGCCTATTAATGAAGTTGATACACTTGAACAAAAGCACAAGGAAAAATAGCTTTTTCAATCATTTACTCAACAGAAATATCGATAGATGTGATATTCCTCTGTGGAAAAAGTAAGTACACCCTTGGCCTCAAAAGCTAGTATTGACCCCTTTAGCAGAAATTACTTCTTGTAGGCGTTTTGCATAATTGTCCACCAGTCTCTGACATCGGCTTGCTGCAATTTTTGACCACTCTCCCATGTAATATTCTTTCAGTCGCAAGATGTTTGAGGGTTTTCTTGCATGTACTCCCTGTTTCAAATCTGAATTTACTGGGACGGCCAGTCCTGGACAAATTGGCAGTCATTTGAAATCTGAGCCATTTGTAGCTGATTTTCCTTACAGTGGAATGATGTATTTCAAATAACTTGGAGATCTTTTTAAATCCCTTGCCAGACTCATAGGCATCGACACGCTTTTTTCTGAAGGCCTTACAGACTCTTTAGATCTTGGCATGATGACACCACCCACCTCAATAACAAAGGGAACACCAGACACTAGATATGAGAGGGGTATAAATGAGACAGGTTCCACCTGCACTCCCTAAGCAGGTTCTAATCATTGGCACCCAATCTTGAACACCTGATTCTAATTTTATGGATTTGAAGTTGTGATAAATGTAGGGGTGTACTTACTTTTTCCATGTGACTGATCTGTTTGGTTTTTTTTTTTTGTTAATTTAAATTGTGAAAATTACTACTACTACATTACTACTAAAATTACAAAATGTCAATTTTATGTCATTTAATAGAGTGTATCAACTTTTTAATAGGCACTGTTTCAAAGAGGATCAAATGTTTGCTTGTCTAAATATGTATAAAAACAAACAAAAAAAAACTATTTCCATAGGGTGTACGTATTTTTCCACATGACTGTATAACTGGATTAACAATAGAATTGTTATATTCATCTTATTATAGCAAAGTTCTTGCTGATTTTTGTATACATTATATACTATAGTTGGTCTTTCAGCTTGAGATGTCTTGTAGTCTATTAAGTATATTACATTTCCTTTTCTTCAACAACTGAAAAACCAAAAATGATCAAATTAACGAGTGATTATGTCAGTGAATTAAAACAAAACTTTAATTGTATTTCCTGCAAGTGACTTAGGGAGGAAAAGCAACAGTTTGGCATTATTTATGGGTGTTCACCATAAAACTCCTCAGCCACTGCAGGGTGGAGTGGTATTTAAGTGTTACTCCAAATTTCTGGAGAGCTACCACAGCAATAATTTGAATACATTTCTATAAAAAAAAAGTATAAAATTCATGAATGTCTTCTCAAATCCATATTATGTTCATCCTGTTAAAAAGCCATGTATAATTAAAAAATATAAACAGTCTGGATTCTAACCTAACTTTAAATGGAAGGTTATAACGGGCCGTATTCAGTCCAAAAGTTGGTCAGGTGGTCAGTTACACTGGCATGTAACGTTTATATTCTGGGGTCCCAATTCAGATCATGCAAATTTCCGAGGTTGCCAGAATTTTCTTGCGTAGAGGCGTCTGAGATGGGGGTTTTCAATAGCGTCTAGACCACCACCTTTAAACACAATTGTTTGCCTTTAACCCTGATGAAAAATATCAAGGATAGAAAATACGGACTGAAGAAGGAACTAGCGTTTTTCAGCTAAAAAAAATAAAAATAAAAATCTTAATACGATATAAGAATGAGAAGATGGTAAGCATTGAAATAAATCTAATAAGAGTCTAGTATATTCCTGCATGAATAGTCCAAGTTGTAGTAGTTCCATGAATCAATGCAAATTTGGTTTAATTTAACAATATGGCTTCCACAGTCATTATTCTGAAGCGTGACATATTGGAATTACATCAAACTGTCACACATATCTGCTGGACTTAATAGTATGCTGATATTGTGTGAGAAATTTGGGTCCAAGTTCATAATCTTGCGTAACTGAGACACGCCTGTGTTTTATTCAAACTCCACCACGTGTGTTTAAGTCTCGTGTACCTCTCAACTCCGAACATGTCCGTATCTTCATGCTAAACTCATTTTGACGTTACTTTCCCAAAAAAAAGGCTAATCTGATGAAAAGATCTTCCCAAACGTAAAAGAAACCAAAACAAAAAACTCTCCAAAGCGCAACAACTTCAACAACGGATTCCATATCAAACAGCCTTCGTGTTAATAAGGTAGGACTGGCTGCTGACGAAGGTGTCAAAACTTCAAACGGAGTGAAGTGCATCTCTGACAGTGAGCCTACGTTAGTGAGTCTCAGGACTGAGCTGAAACGCTCACTGAGTGGCGCAGACAGCATGACACTCCCCCTACACACACTGCTGGCCCACACACTTCACACACTAGGGAGAGGGGTGCAGAGGAGTACAAAGTCAAGACAACAAGCAAACACTGACGAGAGCGAAGTGGAGTCTGGGGAGAATCAGCAATCAGAAATTTATTTCAACTTCTGTTTGAAATGGAATCGATTTTGCATTCAGGTGCAGACACTCTGTAATGTCAGGTTAAAGGCAAAATATAAAATAGAAGAAGTCAATCCAAAATGTAGTAAATGATAAAGCTTCGTAGTATAGTATGTATAAAACAAATATGGCTGTAGAGCCATACACGTGTGTGAGACCCACAGCAACATCTTAATAGCTTCACACACAGGCTAAGTTCATTACATTTTCTCTGCAGGTGCTGATTCTTTTGACATACTGTAATTTCAAGCGTCACTACTGACTTCTACCTGAATTCAAAATATAATGTATATAATTTGCAATGGTGGCTCAGAGGTTAGATTCTGGGCTATTGATCGCAAGGGTGAGAGACTGGGCAAGGCCCTAAACCCAAGAACTGCTTCAGGGGTGCTGTACCAAGGCTGACCCTGCCCTCTGACCCCAACTACCCTCAAGGCTGGGATCTGAAGAAGAGCATTTGGTTGTATGTGTATGTATATGACAATAAAGTTCACGGTTAGAGTCTTGCAGTTATTCGCAGTAACATATAAGTAAATAAAAATAGTATAAATGGTTTGTGTATTTTTATTTATTTATTTTTATTTTATTTATTGTGCAGTTCTCCTATTTTTTTTTTATATGAAACGTGGTTTATGAAAGAAAAGGCTTAGTATGGAACACTATGAACCAGTTTTAATGACTGTGTTAATTGATGGCATATTCATGTGTTTTTTTTTTTTTTTTTTTTTTTTTTTTTTACTGTGGTTGTTATACTGTGTACGTTTAATTGATCTTTACATCACTTATAGCACATCAAACATATATTTTGACTAAAAAGAATGCCACTATTTAATTAATTAATAAACAAATACCAAGTCTATATCACTTTAAACCTAATTTCTGTTTTAAACAACATATTACAACAATGTTAATAAATTCATTACCATGTTTGCATATAATCAGCACATTGGTGTGTTAATTAGATTTACACATTGGATATACAGTATAGAAATGATGCACTTTTACAGATTATAAATCCACTGACAAAAGCTGCTGAAATTCTACTTGTATGATTGATCACATATCTCATACTAGAATATAGAAGCACCTACCATGTTTGATGAAAAACAATAACAACGTGTTATTCATCCAGGAACCATGTGACATACAGGGCAGATCTGTGCAAAAGCCTTTTTTTGGTACAAATTTTGTTATAGATGTTTATTTTATGACTTATGCACTATTGAGACAGTACAAACACATTTAATGTTTCTAAACATTACTCTTCCAACACAAAATGTTGGAATGTGGAGTTTGCATGTTCTCTCCGTGCTTTGGGGGTTTCCTCCAGGTAATGGTCTGCACTTATATAGCACTTTTCAACCTTTTTGTGGTTCACAAAGTGCTTTACACTGTGTCTCATTCACACACACACCCACATTCACACACCAATGGGAGCAGAGCTACCATGCAAGGCACCTGCCTGCCATCAGGAGCAACTTGGGGTTCAGTGTCTTGCCCAAGGACACTTCAACACATGGAGTCACGTGGGCCGGGAACTGAACCACCAACCCTATGATCAGTGGACAACCCGCTCTACCACCTGAGCCACAGCCGGTTTCCTCCAGGTACTCCGGTTTCCTCCCCCAGTCCAAAGACTTACGTTGTAGGCTGTTTGGCAATGCATGTGCTATTGTGCCCTGCGATGGGTTGGCACCCTTGTCCCCTGGGATAGGCTCCAGGCTCCCCCATGGCCCTGTGTAGGATAAGTGGTATGGAAAATGGATGGATGGATGTTTCTACATAATGTCATTATTTTTGAAGGCATCCTTGCTTTACAGGACTTCTTTACAAGACTTGTAGCACAACACTGTACATACATCTACTATAACTGACAATGTCTACTAGAACTAGAAGTTCCAAAATCAGGAACAGGATCCAATGGACGAGCAAATGTGTCCACGGCCTGGAAAAATCCCTTCACATGGTCAAAGTTTGAGATTTTCTACTTTATGTATACAGGAAACTACAGACTTTCCTGAAGTGAAATATTTCTTTAATTTTTAAAATGTTCTTGCATTTTAAAATGCTCCAGGACTGAAAAGGAAGATTTGCACTGAAAGACATTTATGATCTAATCTACTTTTGGAAAAACAACATTACTGACAAATTGTAATTAATTATAAGTGTTCAAAAGGAAATGAGTTTTCAGCATCATCCATTTCACATCCACGTCTCTGTCTGTATCTGTCTCTACCTGATGTACGAGTGACTTGTGGCATTTAAACGTGAGCATCTCTTACCTCCACTGATCTCTGTTCACTCTTACATCCACGAGGAAATAATTAATTGTTAATAAAGTCATTGTTCCTTGTCTTCTAAACGGAACTGTTTAGGTTCACATTCTTTCCCTATGGTATGTAACTATCCAAAAAAACTTCAATCAATGTAAGAAAAGCACACTTAGGCATCTTTAGACAGACCGACTGTTAGTCCTGCTGCGTTTGCTAAAATGGCTCCTTACACACTGTGATCCTGGCACAATGCAAAATGAAAACATTTCCACATCATGTTTTTTTAGAATGTTAAATAAACAGCTATTCTTGCTTTCAGTGTGCTGTGAAATAATAAAAATAAAAGGTATTGCATATATGTAATGATTATACTATTTCAGTTTGTTTTACGTTATTACAATTACTGATCTTTAACACAGGCTGACATTCACAAACCTAATCAGTATCAATAATTCAAATGATGACAAGAAATACAATTAATATTACTGAATAACTCTAATGCATTTTTTATATGCAGTGACAATCACACTGTGTTACTGTCTACTGTTAGTCCATTAAATATTTAGTGTGTACACGTATAATACGCTGAGACAGAGCTGGTAGATTTTGTACTCTGTTTATTTCAATGTGATCAATCAGGTATAAATGATAAATTACAGTGCAATTATTCATAATAAGTACTTGGAGGAAATGGCAATGTCTGGCACTGTGGTGCTTGTCACTGTATGCTGTACAGCTAATTATATATTATGTTGAAAGGCTAGAGTATGATATTTTCAGGTTAATTTGAAATAGGTGGCCGTGTAAGTGTGCTGTGGGAGTGCGTCATGCTGCGGGCCTTCTGTAGATAATAGTGAGCTTTATGTGTACATGTGCATTTGTTTGTGGCCTATTTTTTCTTACTTACCCAGTGAGCGCTGTTCCTGTTGGCTAAGAGACAGCACCTGGCCTGTGGGCTGCTCGTACAGAAGGAACTGGTAACGGTGAAAACCAGTATGTTTAGGAGGTGTGGGACGAGTGTACTCTACAAAGTAGAGAGAGAGAGAGAGAGAGAGAGAGAGAGAGAGAGAGAGAGAGAGATGCTGCAGGGTCTTATTCATGTCTTTAGTGGCTGATGCTGCTGAAGTTGGAATCACATCTGATGATCTGATTTGCAGCACATACATTTTAGCTACATTCATGAGGGCAAAAGTCACACAGAGAGGTGTCAAAAAGCATCAAGCATCACTCACCAGATAGCACAGTGCCTTTAATGTCTCCTGCGATGAGTGAGCTTCCCTAAACACACAGATAGTGAGACATTGTTAGTTTGAGAGAGAGAGAGAGAGAGAGAGAGAGAGAGAGAGAGAAAGACACTGACTATTGTTAGAGAGAGACTGAAAGTCAGAGATAGATATTTTTTATTTGTATTATTTTTATTTTATTTTTATTATTCTCCTTTCTTGTCTATATTGATGCTTTGGCAATATTGTATGTAAACAGTCATGCCAATAAGGTACTTTGAAATTGAAACTGATAGGGAGAGAGATTAACAGAGAGAGAGACTGATAGTCAGAGAAAGAAAGAAAGAAAAAAAGAAAGAAAGAAAGAAAGAGACAGTCAGAGAGAGACAGGGAGAGAAAGAAAGAGACAGCGAGAGAGAGAGAGAGAGAGAGAGAGGGGGTGAGAGAGAGTGAGTGAGAGAGAGAGAGAGAGAGAGACCATATTCTACACAGTGTACAACACTCACAAGGCCTCATGAGGTCGAAGGGCTCCATTAAGACTCACTAACTCATCACCTGAGAGGCTAAAAATCATGGCTTTTACATGGTTCACATTAACTGCCATTTTCCAGTTTCATGACCAAGCCAAGCTTAAACCTGTCAACCATTTCTGTAATATTTAATATTTGACACAAAGTCAGTTTCCAGGTGAATTAAATCCAGTGATTGGATTCCAGAATGGCAAATTCCCATATGATTAATTGTATATTAACTTCTTGTTGCCTAGAAACAGGAATTCATGTAGCGCTCGCTAAGAGTTGAACCTTTTTTTTTTTTTTAAACAGCCGCTTCCCCAAAGGGCACTCCTATATTTGTCATGGATGAACCCATATTCTTAGCGGCTCCTGCACACAAGTGCTTCACTGTAAATAGCCCGGTAGATGTTTGCTTAATAAATGTGATTTCTCTGTGCTGCAGCCGTGCCTGCTCCGTGTAGGAGGATCAGACCTTTAAAGTGCGGTTAGACGGTTGTACACAAAACCCAGATGAAGAGAAGCTAGAAATCTAGGAAGAGTGTGGGGAATAGCCTCTGTTAAACAGCCTTAAAGTATTTCTAAAGAGTAAAGTCAGTTACATTGATTGGGACGGGAGTGGGACATCATCCTGTTCTAAACTCAGCACTGAGCACTGCCTCCTACAGGCTGAAGCACCACCATGCACCAACAACGTCGAATATGAATGCATGAATACATTCACATGTTTTAAAACATTAAAACCTATCAAGGTTACACAAGCACGTGCAGATTGGTGGATTGGCTAGTCTGGAGTTATTAGTGTACTATTTCTCTATTTATAATGGACTTGTAGACAGCAAACATGGAGCAGTGGTAGCTCAGTGGTTAAGAAGTTGGGCTGCCGATTGGAAGGTCGTGAGTTCAAATCCCAGCGCTGCCACTGTTGGGCACTTGAGCAAGGCCCTTAACCCTTAACTGCTCCCTGGGTGCTGCAGCAAAAATGGCTGCCCACTGCTCTGGGTGTGTTCACTACTCACAACTCCTAAAGTGTGTGCACTAACTTGGATGGGTTAAATGCAGAGGACAAATTCCAAGTATGGGTTACCATACATTGGCCTTCACATGTCACTTTCATGGACATACAAAGCTTCATTGTGATGCATATTGGAAAAAAAAAAACCTCACCTGACTGCCAATTTAAAAACAGTTTTGCCAGAATGTGAACTTGCAACTACTACCTGCTCATCCTGAGCAGAAATTTTTCAGAATTGCGCCAAATAGCTAGGGAATTAACCATGACAATGCTTAACTGGTATATATTTTTTTAAATTCATAAAGCAATACATTTTTTCTCTCACTAAGATAGAGGCGTTTGATGGCAAAGCAAGTGTACACAGTGCACAAATAATAAACTCCAAACAAAATAACAAACAAACCATTTACTTCCAAACACGGAAGTGTTACAAGTTTCTGGTCAAACAACTTTCACGCTAATACCAACGTCAACGCCATCACGCTTGTCATCTCATACTGGAGATAACTAACTAGCCGAGTCTCTGCCGTAACTGTGTGCAAATGTGTCCTATCATTGCATTTTTTGGACTTTGAGTCCAATGTTTGTATCGACGTCTCCACTCTTTCTACGTTCTCATTAATATGATGCTGAACGTGGCTGGAAAACGGTGAGAAAAGAAAGGTCTTGCTCTTTTGTTTTTTGCTGTAGCTAACATCGAAACCTGAATGTCCGAAATCACTTATGTTAGAATTATTTTTTCTCCTATTAAACGCCACTGTAACTTCGCTAGCAATAACAATGCCCCGCTGCGACACTGTGTCAGCTCTGTAGACAACTGCTATTTATCACAGGAACAACAAAAAGAAATACAGCAACAACCAACAAATTAGCACCAAAATCACTAAACCTGTCCCAAAATACAGGGTGTCCCAAAAGTCTCCATATATAAGGGACTATGTTTGCCAGCACCACGTCGGTTGTGCCTTCGTCAGTGGATGTTCGTGGACGTCCACATCTCGGTTGGTCTGCAACACTTCCAGTCTTTTTGAATTTGTTAATAAGTTTGGCAGCAGTGTGGTGTGTGATGTGTTAGCCGTGTTTCCTGTTACATTTACATTTATGGCATTTGGCAGACGCCCTTATCCAGAGAGACTTGCATTTATTTCATTTACACATCTGAGCATTAATTGAGGGTTAAGGGCCTTGCTCAAGGGCCCAACAGTGGCGGCTTGGCGGTGCTGGGATTTGAACTCACGATCTTCCGATCAGTAGCATCGCAACCTTGCGACAGCTTCCAGATCCAACCATGAGAATGATTTCAATATGTTCTTCATTTGTCAAAGGCGTCCTTAAAGGCTATCTGAAAAAAATAAACAAATATGAAAAATTTTGGAAGACATTTTTGCTAAAAAGTGTTAATTGCCCCTAGGTGAGACTTTTGGGACATCCTGTAGTACATTATAATCATATTTGACGTCTTCAGGGTGAAGTTTTCCTTGAAATGAAAAAAAGAAAAAAAAAAAAAAAACCCAAAAAAACCCCCTGCAATCTGCAATCATGAATCAAATAGCTGTTCTGAATCAAATCCCACCTGCATTCTCATACAATTCTTATGAAATGACTGAACGTTACTTAAGTGTGCTGCAGTACAGAGGTTTTCAAACAAAGGGAAGCTGAAAAACGAAGACGCAGTAACAAAAGTCAATTGTTTCAGGTCCAAATTCTGGACAAGCCGAGACAAAAGAGAGACAGCGCTCTAAAACGGGAATCAACAGCTGGTGAGCACATAAACATGCTTACATGCCAGAGCTGTCAATGACTTCATTATGTTTGAGAAGTCAAAGGTAGTGTAAAGTGGCCTTGAGGCAGTGAGCTCCGGTGCATAGGTGGGCCATCAGAGTCAGAGCCGACGAGTGGCGAGTCTCATGTTAGAGATCTGCAACAATTCATTTGCAACAATTACACTCGAAAGTGCAAGGAAGCTTTATTTAGAAGAGCCGATGGGTTGCACAGCCTGTGGAATCCGGGGTGTCGTTGCCATGACAACACGTAGTCAACAGTATTTGGAGAGCATTGTGCGCTTTTCCGCGCTCCCACTTGGTCTGGCTGCGTTATTCTTGCTTGCCCCTTTCACAGAACAACCCGCGCCCTTTTTGCACTCGTGTACTTTATAAATCCCGCACTGCAACAGTGAAAGGGCAGAGCCGAGAGGGTTCTAACAGCGCGGTGCTGCTGAAGAATCGCACAGTAGCTGTAAGGTTGAAAAGCAGTACGGGTCAGAACATCGCTGATGTGGCTCAGAATACATGAAAGACAGGGAGAGAAGATGAGCTACAAAAAAAAAAAAAAAAAAAAAAACGCTTGGAGGCTGATAATCATTAACAGTAACACAAAGTAAGTAGGACTTAAGTGTATGAAATATTTCTCACAATGCAACACAGAACCTGGTACATCTCACTTTCAAAGAGCAGTGCAAATATGACATTATTTACTCAGGAAAATAATTAGATTGCTTAAAATAGATGTTCAGTAGTTTCTCAGCATTTATAGCAAAAAATCGTTGAACTCTCCAATCTGAAGGTGTTGATTGACAGCAGCTCTTCCAGCTGAATTTAAATAATATGTATTTATTAATATGCTCGTTCTAATACGTTAGCATTTCTACCATCAGTAGCACATTCATATTCACAGGGACTCCATTTATGGAAGGAGTCTCCAGTGTCAGTGCTTAGTAACAGTACATTTTCCGCCACAGGAAAGTCTTCAGGTTTCTTGGTAACATGACAAGCTGCATTTTATTTTGTCTTATTCAAAAGACATAAAAAAATATTGATGTTGGTGAGAAAACAATTGTTTTAGCTGCTATTATATAAGTAAGTAAAAACAATAACTAACTTGTATCATTGACATTCCATTACATAAAATGCAGCTGTAAATGGTTAAAAAAGTGACTTCATTCATTAATAAAGTAAAAACTGTAATTGTTGGTAAGTAGTCATGGTACAAGTGGAATAACCAGTTTGGGGTGTGCAGTTCTAGGAAAATAGTAAACTTCAGGGCGGTAACAGTAACTCTGCTTCTCATTGGGCCACATCACGACATCCTGTTGTTGATTATTTTCCTATAACAGTACTCCCATAAGTGTTTTATTCCTTGCTTATCAAAACAATGTAGAAACACCGCTATCTCCTTTAAAAAAAAAAAAAAAAAAAAGAAATCTATTAACGTATTCCAGGGGCATTAGCTGGACCGTTAATCATCCGGGGCTGAGCCCAGATTCTTCTCCATCAAAAAACTTTTAAAAACGTACTTCTAAATACTGTAGACCATTTCCATCTATTTTTTTTGTTGAACGTGAGGGCTAACTGCTTAAAAAATGTGAAAATTGGAGAATAAGGAAGTGTTTGGATTTGATTTACCATATAATCTGCACATGAATAATCCAGCCACGCCAATGTCTCAAACCAGCATCATATCAGATACCAACTACCATTATTACTAGGCCTACGTGATGAAAAACCCTTAAAACCCATAATACAATGGCAATTTCATGAAAGAGAGCTGAAAACGAAAAACTACTCAAAGTGACTGAGCAAATTTTCATAATCTGGTTACAATAAGACACAAGTATTTCCATGTATTCTCCTGTAAACCCTGTCTGATTGGTCTTGCCTCCGTTCACTGAAGGAAAAATACAACACTCCATTCACTAAAGATACAAAACTGCAACACTGCTGTATTTTACTGACGTTCAGTTACGTACGTACGCAGTGACAAACCGCTCCAAGTGGAGAATTATTGGACATATTCAAGTTTTTTTTTTTTTTTTAAACATTATGTATACCAATATAGTACAACATCAACAGCAGAACTTTTTCAGTTTGCAAAGGCATACTATCATGTCACAGTATTTCAGATCGCAAAGTATAATCACACCCTAAAAAGCAGCAGTAGCTCAGCAGTTTGTGAACAGAAGGAAAAAATCCCAGAACCTCCACTGCTGGCCCTTTGAGCATGACCTTTAACCCTACATGTGCTATACTTTGTGCAATTTCCTCCCTGAAGATAAATGAAGTTAATAATATTAAATTCTCTCCTCAGGCTGAGTATATAAACCCTGGGCAAGTCCCCCGTGTTACCCCCAAACTTCCATCAAGAGTTGTGTGGGTGACAAGCATTCATGAGCCGAGTCCAGCGTGGCACAAGAAAAAGAGTCACACCTATTTCCATGACTTTTACACCTGAAGGATCAGAATGCCCTGCGGGAAGGGCGCATGTGGGCGTTACTCTGAGTGTGAATAAACTGAGTGATGAACAGGACCTCCAAGAGTTCAGGGGACATATTTGCAAAAAATCTTAGGCCATGATGAAATGCCAATGCAAGTGGCAATGTTCACACACTCGCCTATGTACATCTGGAGGATTACAAGCAATACCCAAATACTATATTTAAGTTCAAGTTCAACTTCAAGTTCAGTTTATTTGTATAGCGCTTTTAACAATGGACATTGTCCCAAAGCAGCTTTACAGAAATATATCAATTCAGGACATAGATTTTAAATTTATGAATTTATCCCCAATGAGCAAGCCAGAGAAAAACTCCCTGAGACGATATGAGGAAGAAACCTTGAGAGGAACCAGACTCAAAAGGGAACCCATACTCATCTGGGTAACACCGGATAGCGCAATTATAAATAAATAAATAAATCCTTTCTATAAATGTTCCAGTACTACATGGTCAAATAGCAGTTGTGAAACCTTGAAAATTCATTATATATTCAGCATATACAGTGCAAAAAATTCATAAAAATAAAAACACAAGCCAGAAAAATTGTGAAAAATTGTCTTTAATGTTTAACTTTTTGATCTTTTGTTCAAAAAATTCACAAAAATACTCTGCTCTCATGGATATCAAACAATTGCAAACACAACACAGGTTTATCCAAAAATATCTTTGTAAAATATAGGTGTACAAGGTGTATTATTGGCACACCTATGAAGAAATATATTTGATGTGTATTCCCATTGATAGATATATATATATATATATATATATATATATATATGTGTGTATATATATATATATATATATATATATATATATATATATATATATATATGTGTATATATATATATATATATATATATATATATATATATATATATGTGTGTATATATATATATATATATATATATATATATATATATATATATATATATATATATATATATATATATATATATATATATTTTGTACACCTGGGTGACTAGGAACAGGAAATTGTTCAACCATGACAGGGGTATATTATGAGGTAACACATAGGCCAAATTCCCTTAGTCATTCATAACAATGGGTAAGACCAAGGAATATAGCTATGATGTGTGGCAAAAGGTTGTTGAGCTTCACAAAATGGGAAGTGGCTATAATAAAATAGCACAAGCATTGAAAACGCCCATTTCCACCATCAGGGCAATAATTAAGAAATTCCAGTCAACTGGAAATGTTATGAATCAACCTGGAATTGGACATGTGTTTATATTGTCTCAATACACTGTGAAGAGGATGGTTCGAGCGGCCAAAAAATCTCCAAGGATCACAGCTGGAGAATTGCAGAAGTTAGTTGCATCTTGGGGTCAGAAAGTCTCCAAAACTACAATCCGAAGTCACCTACATCACCACAAGTTGTTTGGAAGGGTTTCAAGAAAAAAACCTTTACTCTCATCCAAAAACAAACTCAAGCATCTTCAGTTTGCCAGACACTACTGGAACTTCAAATGGGATCGGGTTCGATAGTCAGATGAAACCAAAATAGAGCTTTTTGGCAGTAAACCCCAGAGGTGGTTTTGGTGCACACAGAGAGGTAGCCTTATGGAAAAGTACCTCATGCCCACGGTTAAATATGGTGGTGGCTCTTTAATGTTTTGGGGTTGTTTTTCTGCCAGAGGACATGGACATTTTGTTAGGATACATGGCATCATGGACTCGACGTCAAAACCTGACTGCCTTTAAGAAAACTTAAAATGGGCCTTGGTTGGATCTTCCAGCAGGACAATGATCTAAAACATACATCAAAATCAACACAAAAATGATTTACTGACTGGGATGGCCATGTCCTGCCATGGCCATCCCAGTCCCGACTTGAATCCCATAGAAAACCTGTGGGGTGAACTGAAGAGGAGAGTCCAACAGCGTGGACCTCAAAATTTTAAGGATCTGGAGAGATTCTGTATGGAGGAACGGTCTCAGATCCCTTGCCATGTATTCTCCAACCTCATCAGGTATTATAGGAGAAGACTCAGAGCTGTTATTTTGGCAAAGGGAGGTAGCACAAAGTATTGACTAAAAGGGTGCCAATAATCGTTGCACATCTATATTTAACAAAGATTTTTTTTGATAAACCTGTGTTGTGTTTGCAATTGTTTGATATCCATGAGAGCAGATTAATTTTGTGAATTTTTTTTAACAAAAGATCAAAAGGTTAAACAATAAAGACAATTTTTCACAGCCTTCTTCGCTCACATTTTCTAAGTGTGCCAATATTAGTGGAGGGCACTGTACACACAAAATATATTATTCCAATCTGGCTTGTGTTTTTATTTTCTCTTGACATGTTTAACAGTTCAGAAGGTGGTGGGATTTGCAAAGAGTAGCTTGTGCTCTAGTCACAGCCTCAACATGTGTACGGTTTTATTTTTTTCTGGTTGTCTGTTTGGCAACAGTGATTCAAAAATGAATAGCCCAGACACAAAATCAGCTTGTCCCAGGCATCTGGGCTACTAACTTGTCTGCCCTTATGTAGTATGCATGATGTATGTAAAACTAAATAAACATAACAAAACCATTCTTCTAGTAGTTAAACTCACAGATTTCAGTGGTAAACACACTGAAGAAAAAAAAAAAAAGGCTTTAAAAACACAAAGCATGATGTGTGACCTCTCTCTGGATTATTTCAAACAAACATGAATATGCTACACATAATGCTTCAAGTATCAGTCTCATTTGGTGAGCTACTCGAATTATAGAACAAACCCAATGACCGATTACAATGGAGTTGAATAACAGAGACATTTTTCAGTGTTATTTAGCCCTCACCGCGTTATTTTGATAAGTCACGTGTGTTTTCGAGAGCTCTTAAAATAATCTGCACTTATACAACACAAAACAACAAACAGCTTGGGAAACACACACCCCCACACACACCGAGCAGATTCTGAACTTCTGCCTTGGTTTCTTTTTAGCATGCAAAAGTAGCATACTCTTTTTAAACCTCATAAAGAGTTTGTCCATAGGAATGCTGATATAAGGACAGTGCACATTTCGAACATTTTAAAAACCAGCTTCTCGTAGTCCAAATGCACCTACTAACGTAGGCCTTAACAGTGTGTTGTGTAACGCTTAATCAGATCCCCCTCACTATGTGTATGCTAATAAACTTTGGATTTGTGTGTGTGTGTGTGTGTGTGTGTGTGTGTGTGTGTGTGTGTGTGTGTGTGGAGAGGGATCCTCCGCCAGACCCAAACAGGTGGGCGCACTCGTTTAGGGGAGGGTATGAGGGATGCCTCTGATGCCCACCCACCTCCAGGCCTCCTTCTCCCATCTCTTTTTGTGTGGGAGAGAGAGGGAGAGAGAGAGAGAGAGAAAAAGAGAGAGCAAGCGATTCACTCTTTCAGCCTGAATTACTCATTCATGCCTCCCTGTTTCATCTTTTCTTTTTTTGGCCCTCATCCCTGTTCTCTTCTTTCCTGAATATTGTTCTTTATCTTTGTGCCTCTTAGCTAAATCTCAGCTGTATTTTCTTATGAATCCACCTTCTTTTTCGATTCTCAACCACGACACACCAATTTTCTGTTTGTAGGAATTATAGATACATCAATACTGATACTGATATCGCATATCAGTCTGATTTACTTGTTCTTGTCAAAATAAAACGCTCCGATACCAACATTCGATACCACATGACAGACGATGTCGTGTAACACCATTAATGATGGCAATCATAGCAAAGCACACTCTAAACTGTGCTCTGTGAAAATATCATGAGGAGCTACTACAGCATCTTCCTTCATGTAACCTGATAAAACATCTTATGGAGTTTAAACAGTATCTTTAATAATATCGGTGTCATTAAAAACGAGTGCAATGTGCAGTGAACTGAGCTGAGAAAGCATTACACATGAGAGCACTTCAGTTCTGCGAGCACTGAGCACCAAGACACATGCACGAATGTAACGGACGAAAATATCAAATGGCAATGCAGGGCACATCCTACCCTGTGCTTTTATGATTCAATAACCTGACTGTTGACAGTTAACCCAACTAAATTTCCCCCACTCAGATCCAGACAGATTTTTTTGGTTCTGGCCTACGACATGATGACATGATTTTGGAGAGAATGCAGAAGTAATAATAACAAGGCAAATGGTTGGTGTGATTGCTACTACTGTAAATAAACAGTGGCTTCTCCATATATATATTTTTTAAGAATCAAACAGACCACAGTCCTGCATTCTTTTTTGCTTTTGGCTCACAAGACCAAGATTTGCAAATTCACAGTTAAAGTTCACCCAGCTAAAGTCAATGTAAAGCATAAGTAACCACTACCAGAAGCAAATCTGCGTCTTTCACGTTCTGCGTCCTTTCCCCTTCAGTGAACTGCTTTTCTTGTCAGGAGAACTTTATTTGAGTTTGGTCTGACTGCTGCATTAGTGCGTACTTTTCCGCAGTAAGAAACTAGGCTAAACCGCACTCTTTACTCAGTATCATATTTGTAGCATTTCAATGAATTTCTCTTCAGGGTGATATAGTTTTTCCTCCAGCCTGTCTTCCTAATCTCATGCCATGACCCTGCCTCCATTCCTCTCTTAGGTGGGGCTACTGTGTCTTCTCCTCACTCCTCCAGCAGAGGGAACGGGGGGTCTCGCTTGATCGACACCACAACAGAAGGGCTGAGACGTTGAGTGTCTGAGAGATAGAGAGACAGAGAATACTGGGAGAGAGAGAGAGAGAGGAAAGGAGGTATGGAGAGAAAAAGCACGACAGATGGTGTTCACAGCTCTATTTCTGAGGCTGGACCTCTACCATGAGCCTGGTCCCCCTCCCCCTCTCCTTCTCTCTTACACTTGCTCACACCCGTTCCATCCAAAGCCTTCCTCTTCCTAAATGAACTGTTAACTGCCTCCACTCATGGCCTTTCTCCGTCGCTCTTCACATCTCCTCACTCACTCTTTGCTCCAAGTCCTTTAAATTATACCGCACTAACTCATTCAGAACCCCATAGCGCTGCTCTTTCCAACTTTCATACTCCTCCCTCCATAAAAGACCTGTTCCAACACGCTGTCTGTCCCTCCTTCGTCTAGTGAAGTGCCGTATCGCTCGCTCGTCTGCGCTACAAAATTTGTCATGTGATTAAATTACATAACCCAAAGCACATGCCAATTAGAATACCATCGTTGGCAAGTCTTTGATTCACATCTTAATGAGATTAGAAGCAACATGGCACAGCGCTAACATGCCATCTTCTTCCATTTCTTCTGTGCTCTTTAATGGGTTTATTGGAGGATTAGCTAGGTGTTAGCACAAGACAACATTCGGACTGGAAACTGATGCATTTCCAAAAACATGTCAACATACTTTAGCAAGAGGAATTCTTCGCAATATCATTCACATTCAAATCCTATAAATTCTACCTGCACTGAGACAGGATTATACATCTCATATAAATCGTAAACCCACATCCTTAAACTATACCGAAGGCCTAGATTAACATTATTCTGACACGACACTTTAAATAACTCACCAAGAGAAGGATGAAACTGACTATTAAGCTGACCATGTGACCTCAAGCAGAAATTGTCATAATGACTCATAGTGATTCATTTCCACATTCGCGCTTATCACTGGCCTAAGAGAAAAGTAAAAGTGGTTAGAGAAAACCACAGACAAAATGGTCAATATTTTATCATAAAAATGCTGTTAGACATCAGAAAAGGTGTTTAGACTTCTACACTCATCAAGAAATCCAAGATTCTATGAACACACAATCAGGAGACACTCCCGATTTATATATTGGTCCACTTTTCCCTAGTAAATAACAGAAGACAATTTTTATACACATGGCAAAAATGCCATCTACGCGAGTGAAAATATCTCGAGTATAGTTAAATGTATCTAGTAGTTCCTATTATAAGATTGCGATAAACCAAATATAAGATTATGAGGCCTATTTCTAGCTTTGTTTTTTTTTAAAATTTTATTTATTTATTTATTTTTATTTTTTTTTTTTTACTAATTTCAAGCTTTAAACAGTCTGTTCTATTGGCAGATAATTTTGCTTCTAGAAATGTTAAGGTTCATTGTTCATTGTTAAGGTGTGCCAATGTTTCAGTAACAGCTACAAGAAGATACAGTATGCCAGAATTGTCCATTTAATTCTGACCTGTCCGGTCTGTTCACGAAGTTATTTTCGTTTGTATACACTTCTAATATTTTCTAATGAATTTAGCCAGTTTCCAAAGTTCAAACGTTATAGGCTAAGGATTAAAGGCTCAGGATAAAGCACAGTACAAGCATCTTGCTGTACACAATATGTACCAATGTTACTCAACATGACCTCATGTTGTCCCACAAGCTTCATATCTGACAGCCTCTTCCTGTATGCATGAGAGTAAAAACCTCCGACCTCCCACTTTTGTGTTGGGTCCAGAGTGATCCCAGTCCTGATACATAGCTCAACCTTGATCTTTCTCACTTTGCTTTCTTGCTAAGAGATCTTTACACACTTTACCCTTTCTTTTCAGAGTATTTGACACTGACTTTTTTTCACCCCATGACCGCTTGCGTTCCATCCGTTTGCTCTTCGTTGTGAGAAGAGCTGCGCAGCCGAAGGGAAACCCCCGGTCTGAGTTCCCAAGGTAACCCTGGAGAGTGTGGGCTGGAGAAGGGGGCTGACTGCCTGTCTGACTCATTTGGAGGGAATCCTAAAACACGACTACTGCCCACTTTATCAGCAAACAAATGCGCACACATAAAACTGTACCGAAAATCAAACGCCCATGCTTAATCCAAATGCAGCACCACAACACTCTCCTACACAAAGATATAATACATATATTGGCTTTACATCCCCTAGGTAGCAGGGAAACCCTGCTGTGTGTGTGTGTGTGTGTGTGTGTGTGTGTGTGTGTGTGTGTGTGTGTGTGTGTGTGTGTGTGTAAGTCTGAGTCATACCTGCACAACTGATGACCCAGACTCAGTGAAGCTGAGAGTGCAGTGTGGCACTGATAAGCTTCGGTTGACTAACTGGCAACATGAGATGCAGATGGCTGAGTATGATTAAACTGCTGTATGAGGCATTGACAAATGTCAGACTTTGTTTGAATGGCACAAATTACACAGATCATCAACAGCCACCTGCCCTTCTAACTAAAATATGAATGGCTAACTTTCATTACTGCCTGGGCTACATTTACAAAACACTATATAACCTCTATATTTCCATTATTGCATTTAAAGCAGCGTAACTCTGCTCTTAGGTAAAGTAACTGAGCTAACCTAAGCAAGGGCATGTAACTTAATTCCTGGAGACTGATGTCTCTTTTTTGTCGAGCATGGAGTTGAGGATTGATTACAATTTTGAGAACTCAACAGGCATGTAATGAAGCTCAGTATGTTCAGGATCAGTCACCTTCGTAAAGAGCTCAGGGTAATAGAAGATGCATCAATACCATTATTTTCAGACTAAGTATAAGTACATGTTTTTTGGTACTTAAAGATACCAAAATGAGTACTTAGTATTAAGCTGTCAGGGTGTACAGAGCAGTATCAGCAAGCATGTTCATTAAGATGTGAATTGCACTTTGGCATGTGTGTCTCAGTGATCTGTGCTCGCTGAACTGAAGTGCTCACTCGTGCAATGCTTGCTTCACTGCTCCACACTTGTGAATACCTTGTGTGTGCACAATTCACAGCTGGTTTTTAATGACCACATTCGCTGATATTGCTCTGTGAGCTAAGGTCAACGTCCTCACACTCTCTATTCAACAGACTGTTTAAATGCCATGAACATATTTTATCAACTTCCTTGTATTGTAGGAAGATGCTGTATCATATGTTCGCAGTTTTACTTTACCATCAGTAATTGCATCCATATACATCCAGATCTCTGCCTTTTGTGTCGCCTGTTCATTAGCGCGACAATGTACTCTAGATTTAACGTCACATGGCATCACATGGTATCGGATATTGGTAATTGGTATCACAGCAGTATCAGAATATTATCAGTTGTGATGCATCTCTACCTGTAACTATAGAAATAGCCTCTATACACAGTGTGTAATATCTAACAGCAACAGATTAGTCTATTAGTAAAATCCTACCAGTCTAGGACTGTCTAGGCCACTCTTTGATTTAAAACAAAACAAAACAAAAAAAAAGTTACTGTAGCAGACACACAGGAAATATTACCACCATACATTATTTATATTTATCCATTATGTCAGAGTAAAGTGTCGAACACCTTTCCGACAGCATCACTACAACTATTTTATCACGCTTTCACAAAGCATTGACTGGATGACTTGTCATTTGGAACACGAACCGTCGCAGTACAGTAGGCACCATATTACACTGCGACTCGGTGAGTTTTACTCTGCGTCTCTCGCTGAAGAGGCACTACTCGCTGCGCTGCTACAGTCACTGTTTAATTCTTCAATTATAATTGAGATGGAAACGGCTCAGAGGTTATGGAAACTGTTGGGGAACCGGGCCCACTTCACAGAAAGGTTAATGAACCCCACGGCCCTCTGGGAGATGGAGTATGCTATTAATTTGACAAACGTGGGAAATGAATGCTTTTATGCTTTTATTGACGGTGACCAGAAAACGGCCTTTGCAGGAATGAAAGGTTTTTAGTCTTCCTGGCTCTCTGCTCGCTGCTGCAAAACAATGACGCCGAATGCATTTGTTGGAAGAAAACTAAGTACATAATTGTTTGAACAGTAATTACAGGGCAAAATGTTTCTTCATTAATTCCGTTTTTTTTTTCATGGAAATCGCACAATGAAAACATGCACAAAGGTATGAGTAACACAGGCATGTCCACGTTTTATGCAGTGAATGGGACATTTTTGCATCGATTCTTGCATGATATCACTGGTAGTGCAACAGATTTAACTAAATGGGTCGACTGATTTCAATCTGACAAAAGGCTGATGTGGAATTTGGAGACATTAGAAAAGCATCATAAAATCTGGTCACAGAAGCAAAACTAGAAAGACACTGTTCTTGAGAGGAATACGAATTAACTGTTTAGCGCAGGCAATTAAATTAAAGCCTGGCTGTGCTGAAAGTTTACCTGTGACATCCAGAATTTAATTTGACTGATTTGATGTTAGAATTGAGGGCTGGTTATCATTCCTGATTGTATGCCAGGCTTGGACTGAGGGCATAACCCAGTACTTTCAGATACCAATAAGAATGATGAAAATGTTTTTTGGACTCCATTTTCATGCAGATGCAAGAGTAACTTGGCACTTAATGCTACCGTGTTGCTATTTTGGTTGGGTGCAAGACAATTTTTTCACATTTGTGACTATTTTCCTAGTCATGCCTTAAAGTGCTGAAGTTGAGGGACCAGCATAAAAATGGGGCTTCCCAAGACCCCTTACTTACATACAAACAAAATTCAATAGAAGTAATTATTTCACGTCACTAAACTAAAGGCCAAGTCACACTAAAGTTTTAACAAAGCTTCTTTTAGTCACTTATAAAATAGCACTTGGTCCAGCACATCCTGTTTTTGTACACTTTACTCATCTTTTCTGAATAAAGTGTACATCTGTACACATCTGTGACCAAAAGTATGTAGACATCTGACCACCACACCCATATGTGCTTGATAAACATCTTATTCCAAAACCACGACCATTAATATGGAGTCGCCCCACGCCCTTTTGCTGCTATAACAGTCAACAGTTTGAAGTTTGCCCATTTAGCTACATGAGCATTTGTGAGGTCAGGCACTGATGTTGGGTGAGGAGGCCTGGGGTGCAGTTGGCGTTCCAGTTCATCCCAAAGATGTTCAGTGGGGTTGAGGTCAGGGCTCTGTGCAGGACACTCGAGTTCTTCCAATCCAACCTTGGCACACCATGTCTTTATGGACCTCACTTTGTGCACAGGGGCATTGTCATGCTGGAACAGGTTTGGGTATCTTAGTTCCAGTGAAGGGAAATTGTACTGCAATAGATGTGATGGTGAGGTGACCACATACTTCTGGCCATATAGTGTGTGTCTGCGGTCTGAATACTGATGTATTAAATCTTCACTACATGGCCTTTGTATGTGATCACTTGGTGAGCACCACTGGTGAACTCATTGTGAAATCATTTTGTCTATCATTGAAGATCAGCACTTTGAAGGTCAATACTTTTAAATATACTTTAAAAATACTTTTAAATATCTGGATTAGCCTGATACCTGTACAGTATATTTAACCCATGCATGTTTTTAATGGATTGTGGATGTATGTATGTATATATATATATATATATATATATATATATATATATATATATATATATATATATATATATATATATATATATATATATATATATATTTCAAATTATAAATTGTATCCAGGTCTTTACACTTGATACTACCATATAGTGAGTGAGAAAACACACTACAAGTACAGGGATTGGACTGCTGAGGACTGGGGTAATGTCATTTTCTCTGATGAATTCCCTTTCCGATTGTTTGGGGCATCTGGAAAAAAGCTTGTCCGGAGAAGAAAAGGTGAGTGCTACCATCAGTCCTGTGTCATGCCAACAGTAAAGCATCCTGAGACCACTCATGTGTGGGGTTGCTTCTCAGCCAAGGGAGTGGGCTCACTCACAATTTTGCCTAAGAACACAGCCATGAATAAAGAATGGTACAAAAACATCCTCAGAGAGCAACTTCTCCCAACCATCCAAGAACAGTTTAGTGACGAACAATGCCTTTTCCAGCATGATGGGGCACCTTGCCACAAGGCAAAAGTGATAATGAAGTGGCTCGGGGAACAAAACATCGACATTTTGGGTCCATGGCCAGGAAACTCCCCAGACCTTAATCCCATTGAGAATTTGTGGTCAATCCTCAAGAGGCGGGTGGACAAACAAAAACCCACAAACTCTGACAAACTCCAAGCATTGATTATGCAAGAATGGGCTGCCATCAGTCAGGATGTGGCCCAGAAGTTGATTGACAGCATGCCAGGGTGAATTGCAGAGGTCTTGAAAAAGAAGGGTCAACACTGCAAATACTAACTCTTTGCATAAACTTCATGTAATTGTCAATAAAAGCCATTGACACTTATGAAATGCTTGTGATTATACTTCAGTAACAGTTAGTAACATCTGACAAAAAAATCTAAAAACACAGAAGCAGTCGACTTTGTGAAAATTAATATTTGTTTCATTGTCAAAACTTTTGGCCACGGCTGTGTATATATATATATATATATATATATATATATATATATATATATATATATATATATATATATATATATATACACACACACACACACACACACACACACACACACACACATAGTTGCAATCAAAATTATTTAACCCCCATTGCAAATCAGGTTTATTGTCAAAATGTACAGACTTTCAGCTGTTTGCAATGAACAATTCAAACAAAAGCAACAGGCACTGAGGTTTCAGTGAGCACAGTAAGGCGCGTACTAAAGGTTTCCATGCCAGAACTGCAAGATGTACACCACTACTGACCCAAAAGCACAAGAAAAGTCGGCTCAAAATCATATAAATAAGCCACAGAAGTTTTGGGATTCTGTTCTGTGGAGCGATGAAACAAAACTGTAACTTCTCGGCACGATGGATCAGCGGTATGTCTGGAGAAAGAAGAATGAAGAAAGAACACTCTGTCCACAGTCAAGCATGGTGGTGGCTCGGTGATGCTCTGGGCCTGCTTTACATCCTCTGGCACTGGAAACCTGCAGCATGTGGAAGGCAAGATGGCATCATTGAAGTATCAGGAAATCCTAGGAGAAAACATCATGCTGTCTGTGACGAAGCTGAAGCTTGGGCATCATTGGACCTTCCAAAAGGACAATGATCCCAAGCATACCTCAAATTCCACCAAGGCTTGGTTGCAGAAGAAGTCCTGGAAGATTCTATAGGGCCATCACAGTCACCTGACTTTAACCCCATAGAAAATCTCTGGTGGGATTTGAAGAAGGCGGCTGCAGCACGCAAACCCAAGAATATTACTGAACTGGAGGTCATTGCTCATGAGAAATAGGCTAAGATTCCTCAGGAACGCTGCCAGAAGCTGGTGTCTGGCTATGCATCTTGTTTGCAGCAGGTTATAACAGGAAAAGGGTGCTCTACTAAGTACTAAAGTTGCTTGCCATGAAGGGGTTGAATAATTTTGGCACTGGAGAAATCATTAGAAGTTGCATTTTCAGTTGAATTTGCGGAAACCACTTCGTTGTGTTGAACTATTTCAATTGCTTTTGTTTGATTTGTTCATTGCAAACAGCTGGGAGTCTGTAAATTTTGACAATAAACCTGATTTGCAATGGGGGTTGAATAATTTTCATTGCAACTGTATATATATATTTTTTTCTGTAGTTTACATCCACCAGTTGGTTATTTATATAAAATCTGTAAGTGAAATCGAATGGTATGTCAGTATGAAAGCATCACTGTGCAGCCCTGGGGCACATTCCTCCTGTTAATATCTTGATAACGTTCTGAACCACCTCAGCGACAAAGATATAAATATAAAAGGTCTTACTGTATGTCTTGTTTTTCACACAATCACACTAAGCAGAGCCCTACAAGACCTCAGTAAGGAAATCCATTCCAAACTATTTTACTTTACCAACAGACATTTTGCAAGATTCTTACTCCAACTTAAGGTTGAAAAAGTGGTTTAAAAATATTTTTAAAAATATACCCAGGAATTTATATTAGGATAAGTAGTATTTAGCGGACACACCTGCCTGCTATTCCGTTGCCCCCTGGCAATCCAGTACTCTTCAATTGTACTTTTCCTCCCAAATGATCTTCGTACCTTTAAATGTTGATGCTTGTAATGGTCATCAGCATTATTGCCGTGGTAACAATTTCACCATGACAACTCCGTTTCCATTTAAAGCTGCAGGATTGTGTGTGCTTTTTTCAGTTCCCTCAGAGGTGCGTCTCTACTACACGCAGCCCTCGCCACACCTTTTCACATTCTCTCTCTCTGTGTTTATTCTTACCTGTGTCTCAAGCTTTCAAGCTATGCTTTTTAACAAATATCTTTTCTGAGCGACATTCTGTAACCGCACAAAACGGGTAGCAACGAGAGAGAGAGAAAGAAGGAAAGGAAGAAAGAAAGAAAGAGGAGGTGCGTGTGTGTGTTTGTGTGCAATGTTAGAGAGAGGGAAGTGATTTAATCCCCCCCAAAGGAGCTCCCCTCTGAACCCCGTATCGTGAACTAGCAGGCAAAACTCATCGCCGTAGGCAACCCCACACACAATGTGCTGTCTTTTTAATTTCATCAGCTGTGAGAAATCTATACAGCGCACTGGAATTCTAGTACAGCAGCGCCAGGGTGAAAAAGAGAAACGAGAGAAAGAGAGAGGGGAGACAGAAATAAACTCAAGCTGTGAGAATAAGAAAGTAATCTCTGAGCTCCGGTGGTGATAGCAGAGATCACATTGCAGGGGTTGTGCTGAATATTTTTAACTGCAATCAAACAGACTTAAATGGGTTACTCTTTTGCTTTATCATCCACCAAGTATTTTTCTCATCACCATAAGGCCGCTAACTAGCTATTCCACTTGGTTATTTGATCAGCAACCTTTGTCTCTAACTCAAACTCAAGGCCAGTATGTGTAAAGCTTCAGAGGAATACTCAGAAGAAGAAAAGTTAAAAGCTGGGAGTAAAAATGTGTAATAAATTCTCTCTGAGAAAGTCTTAGTGAGAAGTAGGAGTTAATCCTAGGAGTAAATCTTAAGCAGAAAGTATGAAAGCTGGAACGCCAAATTGGCCAAATTGTGATACGACCGGGTCAGAGCATCTACAAAAAGGCAGTTCTTCTGGGGTGTTCCTGGTATGCAGTTTTGCCTACCAAAAGTGGTCCAAGGAAGGACCACTGAACCAGCGACAGGGTCATGGACCATCGAGTAATGGGAGGAGGTGGCCTGGTCTGATGAATCACATCTTTTACATCTTGTGGATAGCCTAAAGGCAGTGGCCTCTTTCAGCGGGATAATGCACCCTGCCATACTGCAAAAATTGTTTAGGAATGGTTTGAGGAACATGACAAAGAGTTCAAGGTGTTGACTTGGCCTCCAAATTCCCAAGATTTCAATCCGATCGAGCATCTGTGGGATGATGTGTGGACAAACAAGTCCGATCTATGGAGGCCCCACCTCGCAACTTATAGGACTTAAAGGATCCACTGCTAACATCTTGGTGCCAGATACCACAGCACACCTTCAGAGGTCTTGTGGAGTCCATGGCTCGATGGGTCAGAGCTGTTTTGGTTGCACAAGGGGGACCTACACAATATTAGGCAAGTGGTTTTAATGTTATGTTATGATCGGTGTATATAGTTGATGTAAAAATTCAATGTAGTACATGACGTTTTCAAACAGCAGAATGGGGGGGAAATGTGATCCGAGTGATTTTGGCCATGGCATGATTGCTGTTGCCAGACGGGCTAGAGTATTTCAGAAACTGCTGATCTCCTGATTTTCACACACAACAGTCTCCACTGTTTACACAGAATGGTGCGAAAAAAAAAAAAAAACACCCACTGAGTGGCAGTTCGGCACTGATAACCGTTGATTTTGTTGATAAGAGAGGAGAATGGCCAGACTGGTTGAGCTGACAGGAAGGCGACGGTAAATCAAATAACCACTCTTTACAACAGTATTGAGCAGAAAAGCATCTCACAACACATCACACAACATTGAGGTGCATGGGCTACAAAAGCAGAAGAGCACAATCGCTTCTACTCCTACTCACCAAAACTTTGAACAAACGTTGCCTGGTCTTCAATCTATACCATTCAGTATGTATATATTACAATTAAATAACCACATGTTATAAGCTGTAATAGCTATGATGATGAATTTAATGCCAGTTACATCAAGGACATCAAGTTAAAGCTGCTCCATATTTATGTATATTATTTTTAATGAGATTTAGCCTATTCAATTTATAACATTCATTACAGTCCTCAGTTCACTGAACCCAAATGCAAACCCAACAGCTAAACTGGTGAGAAAAAAAAAAAAAAAAACACAGCCGAGAAGGCACATAAGACAAAAATGTATACATATACAGTGCATTTACACAGTGCATTTATACAAGTATTTGCCCCATCCTCATTTCTTCTGTTTTAGTGTAGATCTCATACTAAAGTTTTAGACATTCAAACGAAACACAACATAAAACAAAGGCAACCTGATTAAACACACAATACAGTTTTTATTATTATTATTTTTTATTATTGAAGAAAAAAAGGTTTTGGCCCACTCTTCTTTGCAAAACTGCTTTAGTTCAGCCACACTGGAGGGTTTCAGAGTATGAACTGCCTGTTTAAGGTCCTGCCACAGCATCTCAATTGGTTCAAATCAGGACTTTGACTAGGCCACCCAAAACTTTAAACTTTAGCTTTTTTTTTTAGTCATTCAGAGGTGGATTTACTCCTGTGCTTTGGATCATTGTCTTGCTGCATAATCCAGTTATGCTTGAGTTTCAACTTACGGACTGAAGACCAGACATTCTCTTTTAGGATTTTCTGGCAGAGAGCAGAATTAATGTGTCCCTCAATTATTGCAAGTTGCCCAGGCCCTGAAGCAGCAAAGCATCCCCACACCATCACACCGCCACCACCTTGTTTGATCTTAGGTATGACGTTCTTTTTGTGGAATTCGGTGTTTGGTTTAGGCCAGATGTAACAGAACCCCTGTCTTCCAAACAGTTCCACTTTCAACTCATGAATCCAATTCAGACTGTTACATGTTCTCAATCAACATGGCTAAGAATTGCCTACTTTCACCAGAAGGGGCTCATTTGAATGGCACTGCAAATTGAACTAACTGTAGGCCACTGGGGTTTTTTCTTTGTGCGTGACATGTAGGGGGAAGCAATTGTGAAAAAGAGTGTTCCACAGCCTGGAAACAGCATTGATTTACTGTAATCTTGCAAGCCAGAATCGCAAGTTAGATTGTCTAGGGCTGAGGCTGGAACGTTGTGAACCTCACAAACTTTTTTCAATCCAGTTACTATATGCTACTCCAAAAAAGTTGTTTCTGCTCATTGTTGGCAGAGTGTTCAAAAGTTTGTTTGTCTGTCAGGCTGACAGAAATCAGTGCATGGAAGTGTGTACACATGGAAGTGCAAATAATGAGATGAGCTGCACCTTCTGATGTTATTCAGATGGTTGTGGCTAGTTAAGTGTACAATATACACGAGATGGTCCAAGTACAGAGTATGTGAGGTTGAGAATATCAGCTGGTTCACAATAATATAACTTAAAGTTTTGCTTTAATCATGATACTTTCAAAATACTTTACCTTTACGAAAGTCTCTAAGTTTAAAGATTCAGAGGATCCCAGCAAAAGTAGCTAGAGCTGACAGTCAAGAATTATTTCCTGTTTTATTTGTTTTTGTTTCCAATTAACCACCACCGCAAACCATTAGCCGTACACACTAAATATGTTAGCTGGGCTCATCATATTTGGGTTAAAAGCCTCGTTTTTAAGCGGCAGCATTAATGTGGCATCTGTGCTCATCTGAGTCAAGCTTCAATCCAGACGACGCGCATGTGAAACAGGTCTGTAGCCGGTTGGTGAGAAGACTGAAGGCACTGACTAAGCTTCGAACAGACAGGCTGTGTGTGTGCATGTCCGTGTGCTCATAGTGGCTGATTTCTAGGGTGCAAGCAGGCCGACCTGCCGTGAGTTCTGCTACACCTCTGACTCACGAGGCCATGTGACGCGAGACCCACATAGCGCTACAAAACTGACAAAAACTAAAAAGAATAAACAAAACATGCACTGGCTTAGCAGGACCTGGTTGAGATGTACCTGGTTGTTAATCGACAGCTGCCAAACATGAATCCGTTATCCCTGCCCTCCCCCTCCATTCATCAGTTTGACTAGAATTTCTCAGCGCCCCCTCAGTGAATGGTATTCCTCGACGGCCCTCGCACTTCTCTCTCTCTTTCGTTCTCCTCCACGTTCGCTGCATCCCTCCCTCCTCCAAAGTCAGCAGTCTGTTTAATCGTGCCAGGAATGACCAGCTTATGCAAGAGCAGGTAGGCAGCAATCAACCCACACCGGGCTCCTACTGAGAATCTCTCAGCTTTGCTCCCTCTCTCCTGCTCTCTTTTGCTTTCTCTGCTTTCTTCTTCAGTATTCTTTTTGCTGCACTTCTTCCTGAAGTTAAACTCCTAATTTTCCCACGCTCTCAACCATGCCTTTATCAATGCCAATTTCTCAAGATGCCCTTTCACTTTATCCCGGCATTCTCCCTTCATCTTTTCCTACATCCACAGATCATCCAGCTTTAGAAAGTGGTAGAGAAAGTGAGATAAAACAGACAAAAAGGACAGCTTGAGAAGGGGTTACATTGTCTGTGGCTCAGAAATCAGGATTTGAAGCACAATGCATTGTGGGGGCACAGGACGAGAGTGCATCTTACAGAGGAGTGTTAATGTATGAGGTTGATCTGCTCCAGTTAGCAGGGAGGTTTTTATTATTCTCTGTACTCAGGATAATGAAAGATGCCATAGAGGCTACTTATGCTACAGTGGAGATCATAGGAATTAGGAATTATAAGACTAGTAGTTATCTAATTATCTTGTTATGGATGACTTTAGAGGTTAACTCACAACAACTATATGAAATGAGCTCTAAAAGACAAGCTCATACAACCTCTTAAGCCTCGATCTCTAAGCAATTCTTCATAATCTTTACAGGCAGACATGCGTTTATAGAGAAAAATAACAGTCGTAACTGTTGTAAGACTGATGCCGTTGAGACAACGGATGGAGGGCTGGTCAATCCTCTCAAAACTGTTATGGCACTAATAGAACTGCTGAGTGGCCAAGCAGACTGAGCAGCTCTTGTAACTGATCAGTTATACAGATAAATGAATGAAGCTGACAGCCAAACCCATGGTGATTTAACTAGACATATGGCAGGCTGTTATTCTGTCTTAGATGCCTTTAAGGTTGTTTTCACACTTGCATTTTCTTTTTCGGATGCAGGTCGTTTGCCCCGAGAGTCTGGTATGTTTGGTGAAGTCTGAAAGCTGTTTTCAAGCCCGGTAGCGAGCCAATCCCTGGACCTTTTGAAAATGGTGCTCTGGTGCTCCCTTCCACCAAAAGCTATCTGCTTTATGTTTCATGTTTCGTGACATCAGAAAAGGGTTGTTATGGTCAGTAGAGGAGATGGAACACCTTAGTGATATATAAAAACAGACTTTCATAGGACAGGACCATTGTACTAGTGTGAATGCTTGCATGGCTGAAAACCTAATTTACAGATATGCCATGCCATGCCATGCATCCAAAAAGCGCTGTTCTTTGTGGCTTCATTGTTGGTACCCAAGCAAAATGAAAATGATGAACCTAGTGCCTGCCATTTTGCAAACCCAAGGTACACAAAAGTGGTGTATGGAATTACGCAATTGCTCCACGGTTCAGAAGGAATTCTTCTATGTGAATTATGAGCCCCTCCCTGAAATAAGCTCAGAAATGGCTGAAATGGGTATGGGCAGTGGTGGCACAGTGGTTATCAAATTGGGCTAATAATAGGAAGGTCATGCGTGAAAAAAGCCCTAGCAAGTCAGGTGAGTAAGAAGTCACTTGATATGGTAAATAAAATGTCACTGGTCTGTACTGTGCTGATCGGCCATTCAAGAAGTCACTGACCTTGTGTGTACCTTGTGTGCTGATCGGCCATTCAAGAAGTCACTGACAAGTAGCAGTTATCAAGGAACAGTTATAGATAAATACTGAAAGTAAACAGTGGATAGCATTAGCGATACATAACCTATTCACCTGCATTTCCACAAATGTCTTTTACTAGATGTCCATATCTGTTGTCCACAATTGGGATTCCCAATTTTCCTTTTCCTAACCCCGCTTTCACTTTCCACCCACAAGCTAGCTCTTCCATATCAACTGGGGGAGGGCGAGGGCGAGCACACACTATCTCCAAAAGACATGAACGCCAACTGCATCTTTTTGAATTGCTGGGCAGCTGAACACACTCTGAGGAAAACTACCCTCTTCTGCATACATGAGGTCACAGATGCCCATCATTGGCTACTGTTGCACTGATCAACAGGAGGGAGTAATGCCATCCATCCCACCAAATGGCTACACCATCGTTGGGATTTGAACATATGACTCTCCTGAATAGTTTTCTGTTGTGCTACTTGGAGCCCTTCAATCATCCAGTCCTTGGCCTGCTTCTGAGTAAGAACTATCAGGTCCTAGTGCAGGAAGTGGGACTAATTTTAGCTGTAAATAACCATAGCACAGGACATTAAATTTGTAATGGGTGTATAGTGATGCTCTTTGCTACTCTTCATTATTGATTGAATGCTGGTTCACGTTTTAGGTTTATACCACCACCTACTGTACAGATGTAACAGTAAATCCCAAAAAAGGTGGGGTATGAGGTGAAAATGCCTCGCTCAGGTCGGCCCACTCTGCGGATTTCACTTCCAAGATTCAGGCGACGTGAAGCCTACGCTCTCTCTGAAGTGTGTATGAGTGAGTGGGGTGAAGCCTGGCAACACCAGCAGGAAGCTTCTCCCCTTACCTTGCTGTGGCAACAGAAGCTGCGTTCACCATGAGGAAAGCAGTTGTTATAGCGATGGTATGAGTCTGGCAGGCTATGTGAGGCGAGAGGACGGTATGCGTGGATGGAAGATGGAAAGGAGGATTATTCTTATATAATACACAGAGAGAGATAGAAAAAGAGAGAGAGAGAGAAAGAAAGAGAAAGAGAGAGAGAGATCACAGTAACCAAAGCAGCCCACATTGCAAAGAGAGAATCACAGTGACAAGCAACATGTGGTAGCAATCACAAGATCCCAGCCTCCTTACAAGCACTACACAACCGCACGGTACACAAATACACACAAGAAAACAATTCCCCCCACACATCTTACATACTTCAAGTGTGCGCAATACATAAGTGTACTAAACTGTACCTCTCCTTGTCACTGTGGTGGTACCATCAAGGCTACATCCTTTGTACATTTAGTGTCTATTTAGTATCTATTACTGTACATGGTCATGTGAAAGTAGTGTACCTTCAAAATGATATATAAAGGTACATAACTGGAACTTAAGGACCAGTCTTGTACCTTTAATCAGCTTTAAGGTACAAGATACACACTAAAAGGTCCAAGAGATGTACCCATGAGAGTTCCACCCAAATGACAACGTACCCTTTTTTCTGAAAGTGTAGCAGATGCATGTGAGGACACATACACTCGCATTGCTCTTGAGTTCAGGCGAAATAATTTCTCACATAGCCCTCGTCAGGCCTTGTGTGTTTGTGTGTGTGTAAATGGGTGTGCATATAGAAGGAGTGGCAGGTCAATGACCTGTACACAGCAGCACCTCGGCGTACAGCTGAGTGAGACAGAGAAACCCCCCTCAGACTGTACAACACCTCCAGATGGCCTTCCATGTTAAAGGCCCATTGTCAGATGTGCTGGACCTGCCATCAGGGAAGAACCATAATACAAACTGCATGGAGTGAGACTGAGTGTGTGGGTGTGTGCGTGCTTGAGCTCAAGTAGTCCCCCTCCTCATTTAGCATTTAGCTTGCACAATGCTACAAAAATGTTCCACTTCAGGTTAAATTCATTCACAAACAAAGGAGTGTCCTTTAGTTGTCTTTTTTTTTTTTTTTTTTTGCAAATGGGAACTTCATATCCGAGAACTTTCCATTCATGCATAGATTTTAGGCTACTGTAATATAACAGCTAAAAAGTTAAATTATTATCTTAGGTTAGGTTGGTAGGTTTTTTAGTTTGTTGATTATCTCTGTAAGATGTTATTAAAACTATAAAACTAACAAAGACTGAGTCTAGAAAAAAATCCCAATTAAGCTGCAGCTAAGTACGCGGACAGTGATTGGCACTGACAATTTGCAAAGTTGTATAAAACCTGTGCAAGTTCACACGTTTCAAGGTCTCCTAAATATGGAATTAAAACAGCAATGGATTAAGAAGAAAAAAAAAAAAAGCAAGGGAGGATGAGAAAC